>PVJA010029464.1:0-26628 GCA_004027025.1 Myocastor coypus
CTTTGAGCTCACTTTTGTAGCCCAGGCTGGTCTCGAACTCGCAGCGATCCTCCTGCCTCAGCCTCCCAAGTGCTGGGATTACAGGCTTGAGCCACCACGCCCGGCTAAGAATGGGTGTTTTGTAAAGTATAATGTATTATTGAGACACATATGATCATTCTTAGAATTATCAATGATTGAAGAAAACAAAGAACATAATTCATATACTTTTCAACATTACTATTGGATAGTTGACCAATTTTGCTGATTTATTTTCTTCTTAGGGCTATGAAAATTCTCAAAGTTCTGTCTCTGCATGCAAATTTCTGTTTCACAATTTCCAGTTGATAATAGAAAAATAATTATTTTACACCATTTAATGCACACTTTTACAAAAGTTTATTGGAACGACTTATTTATATTTATGCTATAGCAAATTTATATGTAAAAATTCATTGAATTATATTGTTCTATGTTGAGAAGGTACAAATAGCTCAGAATTATCACTTGTTTTGCCTTTAAACAAATACCCATCTAAGGAGTTAACTGAATATATTATGTAACATAGACAAGCAGTTGCTTGAAACTATTTTTTTGTTTTCTGGATACACAGTCTCCTTATGTTCCACACACTGGACTCGAACTCTTCATGCTGCTGCCCCAACCCTCTGAGTAGCTGAGATTACTGGAGCCTGGCTGATACTCTCTACACCAGCTACATTAGAACGCACTTATCATTGCTAAGAGAATGATGCTCTGTTTTGTTTTGTTTTGTTTTACAATCTGCCAAGGACCTAGAACTTTACCTTTATTGAAGTCTTCCATACTATTAGAAATTTTGTTTATTCATGAAAAGCTCTTTAAATATACCTTGATGATGAAATCCTTTTATCTATTGTCTCCTACACAGGAATGAGAGAGAAATTCTCAAATGTGTGCTTTCAGGAACGATTTCAGAAGACACTGCGTAACTGTTTTGCATGGGGGAGCACTGGGTGAGGGTTTGGCTTCTATTGTTGTTTGCAAGTTTGCCTTACTTTTGACTTCTTCATCCTCTTCACGAAGGGCAGATGCAAAGCAAGAGTGAGCATAGCCCTTGAGTGGCTTGATTCTGAGATGAATGAATTCTCCTGGGAAGAGAATCTCCAAGTTGATTTCTAGAATTGGTTTATTTCACTATGACCAAGAGTGTAAATTCTATTGCATTATAATGAAATGATTGATGTGCAGATAATTATATAAGTCTATCAATTTACAACCGTATTGCAATAGCTACTTCGGCCATGTATTCATTAAAATAATAGCTAGGGTGCCAGATATTTGAAGGTTATTAATTCTATTGGGCATCTTTATTCTGTCATTTACACAGTAAACCAATCTCTAATAATCTTTGATCTATTGCCAACTATTATGTACTCTGTATATTACTTCAATATATTCACTTAAAGTATCCATTTGACTGGGAATGTCCTGCTACAAAAAAGACTTAAGACCATGAAAAGTGAAAATGATCTTTTCTTTGCACTGTTTATATAAAAAGCCATTAAATCACATTAGTTGTCGCTAAAATCGTGTTGGTTGGAAAAATGTATATTCTCCCTTGCATTTCACTCCGTTGTGAATCTTGAGCTTATTATGTTAATTGTCCACTTAAAAAGAAGGAACAATCGGTCTCCCATTCATGCAGTACCTCTCTTTGTTTGCTTGCGCTGATTATTGTTCTGAGCTGAGGCTCATAAATTTCAGAAACAATTTAAATCGAAAGATAAATTTAATTTTAATGTTTTCTGGGTATTAGATCTTTCTGCTCTTCTGGCTTTGAAGTAAACATTAAAGGAAAATGAACACTTAAAAATACCATTTCATCACTGTGTTTGAAGCCTCCAGGTACAAAAGGTAGTAAATAATGTGGAGAGGAAAAAAATAGAATGAAAGTGTATGAGTGATTGCATTGTATTTGATGTCACTTTCCTTTGGTTGCTCTGCTCATTGTCAGAGAAAATTCTTCAAAGCATGAAAATTGAATTTTGATATTTTGTGAATACTATTTTCATGTGGCTTTAGAAAAATGCTATGTCTATGAGTTTCAAACTATTTCAGTTGACTTACAAAGCAATAGGGTTTATCCTAAGGCCAACAGGTAAAAATCTATAAAGACAGGCTAAAAAAGATTGAGTACTCTCTGGGGAAGAATGTAATTAAGAAAGATTTCAGGGAAATACACAGAACTGAACATGATAGAAATAATGTCAAGCAGGCTATTTTCCACTTAAAGAAGATAACAAGACCAGAGTTCAGGAACGGGACTCGGAAAAAAGGAAATTCAAGGCAGATGTCAGGAAGTACTTTTTCATAAAAAGGATCACAAATACTTAGGGAGAAATTCTGAATAGAAAAGCTAAAGGTGATGGGAAAGCATTGGCTATCGACACTGAAGAAACTTCGATACTCAGTCTAAATGTGGAGCACAGTAAAGTTGTACACTATATAATTTTTATAGTTTTACATACTTGTTTTCAACTTGAGATATGTTCAAAGCAAAAAAAAATTACATATATGATTGATTATAAATTATGAAAAATTGGAAGAGGAAGGGAAGCAGTACAAGTTTTAGTAAATAAAATTTTCAGCCCACTCTATGTAAGTCAAGAAGCTGATCACCTCTGGAATCAGTGCTGTCTTTTCCATGCTAAGTTTATGCTTATGCCAGTACCTTAATCAAGTACCAGTGTTCCGGTTCTGAGTTTGCCGAAATAAAGTTACTTAAAGTGGTATAATCATATATGTTGGAAAACTGTTTATGAGATAAATAGATAGATAGATAGATAGATAGATAGATAGATAGATAGACAGATAGATAGACAGACAGACAGACAGACAGATAGACAGAGATATAGATCTCATATTGATAGAGATGTATAGCCAACATTCCAAAGATAATTAGATTCAATTCCTTACTTTCATATGAATACAAATATTCATGAAACTTCAGATCAAGAGCACATAATCAGAATTTCTCATAGCAGTTTATAATTTTTTCATGTACTCATGGAACTTAGAACCGGTAGGTCCAACATTCTTTTTTTCTATTCTCCCAACCGGCAGTTACATCCTACTTGAAAAATTTTGGACAGAAATATAGTTCAGAAGTTCTCAGTCTTTGTAGATAAAAGGATATAAAGAACATAATTAATCATTTTTCACTAGACAGAATTAGAGACTATTTGATTTAAAATGAAACAAAACACAAATGAGATTATGCTGATTGTCCATTGCGTATTAACATTCTTGAACTTTAGTCACTTTTGTTTTGTAATTATCTTTTGTCATACTTCAAAAATCAGTGTTGCCAATAATGTTTGAATAATTATTTACTTAACTCTCAATACAGATATTTTCAAAATGTCAAATCGTAAGCCTTATGAAAGTTGATTTTGTAACACATTACATTAAGTGTACCAATCCAAATCATGTTATAAAGCCTATACGAGGGCCAGCAAGGTAGCACAGCAGACAAAGTGCCTGCTTAGGCACAGTTCCACATGCCATGCCAGCCCCACCCCGAAGCACACTGAGCTGGCCATTGAGACCAGAAATGGTGGTACATACCTGTAATCCCAGGGCTGGGGAGGCTGAAACAGGAGGATCACTGTGAGTTTCATCTTCACCCTGCACCAAATACAAAACAAAGTACCTGAATCTTGAAATGGGAGGATGCAGTGAGATGTGAGATGTGCCTGTATCAAACACCAAATCTTGAACTTGGTTCATGGGCTTCACAAACTCCAGAACTATGAAAATCCAGTTCCTTTTGCTCATAAGTGAAACTCTCCCTCTCTCTCTCTCTCTCTCTCTCTCTCTCTCTCTCTCTCTCGTATTTGAAGCATTGTCTCTATTCATTGTTTGAACAAGTTGAAAAAAAATAGATGTATTTGTTTAGCTGGCATCTTACTTTTAGAGAATATTTTCCCAAAACATTTCCTTTTCAATTTCACTTTATTTTTTTAAGTTTTAAAAAATTATTTATTCCACACTCAGTATTGAAAAACATCTCCATCTTGCCCCAGCCCTCATATTCCTTGAAATAAAGATGACTTACTAATGTCTTTTTCTTTCTTTCTCTTTCTTTTCTTCTTTCTCTTTTCCTTTTCTTCTTTCTCTTCCTTCCTTCCTTCCTTCCTTCCTTCCTTTCTTTCTTTCTTTCTTTCTTTTCTTTTCTTTAGACAGAGTCTCACTATGCACTTCAGGCTGCCCTTGGGCTCACTTTGTAGCCCAGGCTGGTCTCAAACTCACAAATGTCCTCCTGCCTCAGCTTCCCAAATTCTGGGATTACAGAAGTGTGACATTACATCCTGCTTGCTAATGTCTTTTTGTACTTGAGTGCCAGCCCTCAGGTACTCTTTGCAAATCTTTTAAGATATAAGCAGTATTACAGCAATTCTATGTAGTCATTGATCAGAACTAGAAACATGAGAATTATTTTCATCTCTAGTTTTAGTTTTCTTCTTTTGTTAGATTTCTTAAACTTGCCTCTGTACATTTTCTGTATTTTTTTTTCTTTCTATTCATGTTTAACACCTAGCAAGCTATTCCCCTGCCAACAATTATTTCTCCTTCCAAAGGCTCATTTACATAACCTACAAAGTTACTTCGTCTGATGTATTTTGGCTTATAAAATAATGAGGGACCTATAGAGTACTTTATTGAAGTATAAATCATAAACCTTTACAACTCTCATAGCTTACACATTGTAGGTTACTCAGAACGAAGATATAAACTTAGAAATAAAATTTGAATGAAAAATTCAGTATCTTTTCTATTGCAAACATTTTCCTCACTAAGCTGTTTTAACAGCCAGTGGGTTTCTGAATCACATTTTCATATTGTCAATTTACTTCTGTTTGCGCTTTAAGAAGGTAGAGCACTTTTATATTATACAAAAGTATACAACTATATGTTAGAAGAAAATAATGTCATGAAATAAAAAGTATTCTAATAGTTTTTAAGAAATATATTTCATTCTACTTGCATAACTCATATTTGATGATAGAATTTGTAAGCATATCTCTAAAACATGAGGTATTTTTTATCCACTATTCTATAGCATTAACTAAATCCATAATATATGGCTTTTGGATGGATACGTAAGTTCAAACACTTTGAATCTCAACTCTAAGAGCTTACCGACCTTCACAATATCTGAGTTCTCACAGATGCGCAGATGGATAATAAAGTTAGAATCCACAGAACTCACAAAAGCCCTTTTTCCTCCATGCTTCTTATGTACTTCTTTGATACATTTGATATCTTGTCAGGGAAGCCTTAAACAAGGGGTGTCTAGTGAGCAGAAGTAGCATTGATTTCACATAACTCTTGTGATTCGTGGAATACAAATATTTGTAAAGTCTTTGAGTTAAAGCATTAACCCAAGACCATACATTTAATAAAGCATAATTTAGTCAGAGTAATTATACTGCACACGTATTTATTACAACTTTTCAAATCAAGAAACTAAATACAGTTGTCCCCATCAGAACCAGTGAGAGACTCGTTGTAAGATTTCACAGATACTCCAACCTGTGGATGTTCAAGTTCTTTAACTGAAATAGCATAGTATTTGCATAAAGACTACACAAGTCCTCCACTATACTTAAATCATGTCTAGATTACGGAGAGTACCTATTACAATGTAAATGCTACACAAGTTGTTGTTATTGTGTGATGTTGAGGGAATAATGATAAATAAGAACTCGTGCATGTTTAGTTCAGATACTATGTAAAAAAATAACTTATTCTACTGCTAATTGGTTAAATCCATGTAGAGTATGCAGTATAGACACTTAATTTATATTAAAAATCCACTATGATTTTATTCTAAGTGTCCCATCTGGACAAGATTCTTGGACAAAACTTAGTTACTTGCCAATTGTCCTGTGGAAGCAAAATTCATGTGTATATGATGTTTTTCCATATAGACAATAATAAAGGCCCTACACTGAAATCACATTACACATTGAAAGATACAGAGTACATGTATTTTGATTATATATGTACATTCATTCATGGGAAAATAGCTACTAAAGTTGCCATTCAACTCATTATGGTAAGCAACAAAGGACAGCAGAAATCAAAATGAATAAAACTTCATGACTTTTCCCCAAGTGATTACAATATAGGAGAAACTATAAATTCAAAGTATATAATAATTTTCCTGAAAGTTCAGCATGGTAAAAAAAAAAAGAGGGACGCGACTAAGAAGACTGAATGGAGTCTGGCATCCAAGGGAGAAGTGTGTGGCGCGAGGTGCTGGGCTGATGACAGAGTGGAAGTGGCTCACAGGGGACAGGGACAGTTCCCCTGCTGATGAACTGCACTTACCCTGCTCTTAGTCTAACAAGGGACACTGAAATTATTTCACATCTGGGCAGAAGATAGTGGATGCCAAGGCTAGAACTGAAGAACCTGTAGCTCACAGTGACGGCAGGATCAGCGAGAGGGTCGGCATTTTCTCCAGTGGGTTCCTCAAGCCCCATCCTTGCAGAATGGGCGAATTATTTTTTTAAGTCAGTGTTGGACTCCAGGACTGTATTTACCAATGAGTACTTGGACGTTAAGTTAAGTAAATGTAAGTTTCATAGATAATTTAGATTTGAGTTCTTTTTTTAAAATCCCTTCAATAGCAAATTAGAAAAAAATTGTGAAGCATCTGTCATTACTAGTTACTAATTTTCTTCTGTAAATTATTTTTAAGTTCATATATTTTATAGCTATATGTTTAGAATGATGACAGAATGTGGAGAGTAAAATAGTTGCAAGTGGCAGCTTTACTTCTTAAAAATTAGCATTTTAGCTAGGATTGGAAGTCCCCATCGACCCAGCTATTCGTCTTCTGGGCATCTTCCCAAAAGACTTAAAAGCATCATACCCACTGACGTATGAGTACCCTGATTTGTAGCAGCTAAATCTTGAAAGCAACCCAAAGTTCCATTAACTGAGGCATGGGTAAAAAAGATGTGACATTTTTATACAATGGAGTACTACTTAGCCATAAAAATAACCTTGAAACTTACACAAGTAAATGGATGCCTAGGGACCATACTCATAAATGAAATAAGTCAGACTCACCTGTATGAACGTCATACCATCTCCCTACTGCGAGAAATTTAAAGTGGAAATAAATTCGAGACTATACACTAGATATTGGGAAAGGGAAATAGTTGTTTAAAAGGCAAACGAACTAAGACGGGGAATGGGAAAAGAAGGAAAGGAAAACGGGGGCAAGACTCAAGGGGGCTACACTGCTGGTTTCTCAGGGTTCACCGAGAAGGGGGTGGTTCCTGCCAACCGCAGCTGAAGAATCCCTATGCCTATGCCTGCTACTTTGAGTAACTACTTCAAAGGTGACAGATTCAATTTATTAACTATTTTTTTATTATTTTGTTATAAAATTCTGTTTTACCATTTTTCTTTTTGTTTTGTTTGGCTTTTTTAAATGTATGCGTAGGGTCTCAGGACATAGCTCAGACTCACAGTGATCCTACTGTTTTCAGCCTCCTCAGCACGGGGATTACAGGCATGCGCCACCACGCTTGGTCTCAGGGGCCTGCTCAGCATGCCCTGGGGCCAGGCCGGCAGGGCATTTAATGCTAGGTATCGCACTCTGGCCCCTGCCCTTGCCTAAGCAGGCACTTAGTCTGGTCAACCATCTGGCCAACCCTGTTTTACCATTTTTCAGTAAAATAAAATAAATTATTTTATTATTCTGAATTTGAACTAGGAATATAAACATACAAACATATTTAGAAAACATTGTAAATGTTTGAAGTATGTCGGTATGTATATAAAAGAAAATTTCTAAATAATTATTTGTGGAATAACATATTAGATTGTTGCTTATTAATCAGAAATAAATTTTCATGTGCACTCAAGCAGCTGTCTCAATACTTAATTAATACATATAATGGGCTACAGTATTCTCAGCATTTAAAGTGTGTACTCAACCCACCACTCCCTGGGGCACGCTGAGAGGGCAGTGGAGACTGGGCGTGTTGTCACGTGCCTGTAATCTCAGCACTTGGGAGGCCGAAAACCGGAGGATCGCGACGGGTCAGATCTACATAGTGAGCACCTGTAGGCCCAGTACACCTGTAGAACCTGTACAAGTTAATTAAAAAAGTTAAATACCTGTACAGCTGATTAAATATTGTACATAATGTCATGTCTGCAATATTTGCACTATGTCCAATCTACTACAGCTGTGTCGCTCTTACAAAGACAGAGAAGAGGGAGACAGAAAGAAGCCACAGAAAATGAGCAACAGAAAAACCGATGTTATGAACGTGGGCAAGGATGCAATTAAATTACAGCTGCAGTATTTTTGCTAAGAAGCAAGAGATAAAGAACGCGAATGGCTAATCTGGACGACCTGGGAGAGAAGGGACACGAGCGGGGAAGAGCAGCAGAAATGGAGAAACAGAGGTGTTAAAAGAGATAATATGGAGAAGGAAAAATTCACTTTAGCTTCAGTATTTGTTCGTGGGAAAGATGGAGCATGACTCAACGCTATGGTGGCAAATTAGATCCAGACTGCGCAGCGTTGAGTATTTTATAAAGGTTTTCATATAGGATGAATTCAGCATTGTTTTTAGATTTGTATCATTTATTTCACATTTGAAATACTTTTACAGTTTTGTTGAAGGAAAAGAAAAAGAAAAGGCTCTTCTTTCATTCTGGTGGCTTTTGGTAAGCTTATGTGGTGGCTATTTCTGTTTAAAGGAAGAGTATGTAACATGTCTTATCACTGTGCCATGGGTAATTTGAGCCAGGCTCAGGGCTAGAAGGTCCTCCAGGTAATTAAGACATCACAGCGTTAGGCCCAGGACTGAGAGGGGCCACGGGTGTCTCACACACACACACACACACACACACACACACACACACACACCGCCCACTGCTAAATCCCCTCTACAACATCGCCACCCAGTGGCTATTGAGTTCTTGCCTGCGGAGCAGGCCCTGGTTTAAAAAAAAGAAAAAAGTGTAAATCACTATTGTAATAAGTTAAACCTAGAGGTAATCGATAAAAAGTAGTGTGCTTAAGATAAAACATGTTCCAGCATCTATCAAGCTCTCCCATTGTGAAAGACTCATTTTTAAATAGAGCTGGAGGATTATATTTGAAAGAGCTATCATCTAGCTTTAAAGCACTCAGTCTCCCATATTTTTGCATAGGCAGTATTTCAAGCCGAAGATAGGAGACCGAAGCCAGAGATGAGTGCGTATGAGCGGCAGTACAGCCGAAGGAAAGCAGAGGAAAGGAAGATGAGAACTCTGGCGGCGTAATGTGCTTCTTGATTTCTTTCTTTAAATTTTTATTTACAGATTTATTAGTGCTACAAGTAACGTTACATCAGCTAGGGTTTTTGTGAAACCAAGCGATAAACATTTAGATGCTTAAAGGCTTGGCAGAACACAGGCAGAAATTGCAATGAGTTTAAAGGAACGATTGCAAGTAAGGAGAGACGTGCTCCTTGTTCCTGAATACGTATCGTTCTCTCGCTTCTTATGCCAACTGGATGCGCTAGAAATAATCTCACTAAACTGATGCAATAGATCCTTTCTGGCTTCATAAAGCCACTATTTTTAAAAATATATATGAATAAAATATCCTAGCCAATACTGAATTCAAACAAAACTTTTGTCTTGTGGAGAAAAGAATATAAATTATAAAGGAACACCAGGTAACCGTTCCTTCCTAATCACAATAAAGACAGTATTATTTACTATGGATATAGTGTAGTATCAACCCTGGGCTTTGAAACTCTAGAATCTCTTTCTAAATTCATCTCACCATTATAGGATAAATCACCGATCCATCGGTAACATAAAATGTGACCAAAAGAGATTTCATGTCAAAATATGAAACCCCAAATCACTCTTTCACCCATCTCAACAATATTTTTATTCACTTGTACATTTGGATGTAGAGCTTTGCTCCAGGAGGAGACACAGGAAGGTGCATCTGGATATAACACCCTTCCCTAATGGAGGGTGGAGAGGTGAGTAAGTTCAGATGAAGGAAAATTATCAAATCATACCCAAGAATCCCTGCCAGGTGGTCCCCTGAAGTTGCCCAAAGGACCATTAAATGAGCTTAAAAATAGACCTAAAGCCTTTTCTGTCAGACTCATTGGGCCATAATTATTGTCATTTCCGAAGTGCTTGTTACATGGACTCTGCCTCCACTCCTGTGGCTGACATCCAATGTCATTAGAGCCCTTTATTGCAGTGGGCTCAAATGATTGAATATTGCTCTTTGAGGGCCCCTGCTGGTGAGGAATGCTGGGATAGCTTTTAGGAAAGCCTGAGTGTGGGAGCCCGGGGTGGCGACTCTCTCTCCCCGCTGGAACTATGTAGACTGCACCTCCTAACACAGGCTCTGTCCCAGAGCCCATTCTGTGTCTAACATTATGGTGCACAGAGAAATTTCATAAAATCCAACTTAGCACGCCAAGCTTTACTAATCAGTCTAAACATATTCCTTTTAGGAATATTTAGTGTTCCTTTTGCTTTGATTTGTGCTCAGATTTTGCTCTCTCCGTGACTACAAGTTAGTGTTCTTTCCATTTTCTTTCTCTTTTCTCTTGGTAGACGAGAATACATATACTTAACGAAATAGAATCAGAGAGTTGCATCCTAACGAATACCCCTTACCTCTTTTCACAAAATGGAAAGTCACTTTCAGTGCACCCTGTGTTCAAATATAAGGGAGGATTTGATAAAAATTTAACTAAAATCAAATGATGGATTTCCTGCAGACCTCAGAGCACCACAACCATACAGGCCGTACAGGGATGAGGAGTTCGCTCAGCAGTCTAATCCCCTCCTGGTAAGTGCAAGGACTTGGGGTCATTCCCCGGTATCGCATGCTGTGCTGACCCCAGAACCCCAGGAGCACTGTGCCAGTCTCTGAAACCAAGCGCGCTGGCGCACACCTGTTATCCCGGCGCTGGGTAGGCTGAGACAGGAGAGACAGGAGGTTCTCTGCAAGTCTGGGCAGCATAGTGAGACCCCATACAACATGAGTAATTAAATAAATAAATCCTAAAACAAAACGAATATAGGCCCTACAAAAAAACCACCATTATTCATCAAGAACTAACAGCTAGCTGCATTTAGAAATACACAGCAATAATTTCTGTTACATGAGCTTCAAGAAAATCATGCGCTTGTTCTTGAAAAACCGATGAGATGGCAGTTACAAGTGGCAGCTTTATTATTATACGACTTTTGGGGAAACAGAGGCCAAGAGAAACTAAATAACTAGTCTCTCTGTTGGGACCAGGCACGGCCATGATTCGCACACACCCTGAAGTCTGGCTCATCTCCACTCGGTGACTCCACTTCTCAAAGAGGTTTGAAGTTTCCGTGCTGACACGCTTTTTCCAGATTAGAGCTTTAGCCCTGTGCTATTAACAGTGCTCATCCTAAAATCACTTTTAAAATATTTGCGAGATAATTCAGATAGACAAAACAAATGCACTAGAAAAATAAGCCAAACAAACCCAATAAAATACTTGACTTAAGATGTGACTCCTTTCTGGTGCATAATTACTGAAACTGTGGTAGCATTCTGAGGCTTGGATTCTTCGTTTATAAAATTGGAATTTCCATGTCACTTATTTCCCCTATTACCAAAGAAACCTCAACGTAGTTAGTTACATAAGCTAAGATAAACTTCCTTATGGGTCAATCTTGGAAGAAGTAGTACATGAATTGATAGGGCATCTCTCTAAAGATTCTGCTCTATTTTTTCTCAACTGGTGAAATGCATAGACCACGGGCAAAAGATCCCCAGGGTGCTGTCCCAAATGGAGTCATGGAGTTTCTACTTAGACTTGCTCTGCTGAAATCTGTTGAATTTTGGGCCATGAATGTGTGGTTTATTAAGGTCCCAGATAATATGAGCTAGAATTAGTGAACGTCACTCTTGACCAAATCTTGGTTCTCCAACATGCTGACACATTGAACGCACCTGGGATCTTTGAGAAAGTAAGACTGCATCAGAACCCAGACTGAATCAGAACCCTGAGCGGCCTGATGCCCAAGCGTCCACCATGTGGAACCCATTCAGCTACGTTTTGTTGCCCCTGCACTCTGCACCACCAGCCTCTGAGTTCACAGAAGGACGTTAAGACAGGAAGCGCAGCACTCACTTCAGCAGCTCGTGGATTAAAAGAAGGAAATTCACACATTTATTTTAATAACCTAGGAATGATTCTTGGAGAAATAACTATAAAACTAAATATATTTGAAAGGCTTTGCTTTCCAACTTGGGAAAATATGATTGCTAAACTTCATGCCTTGTGCACAGCTTCACAGAGGCGACCGTGTTGATTTATTTTTGACCATAGCCATGTAAATGTCTATGTTCTAAACGATGTTGGAAATCTGGGATGTTGGGATCTGAGGGTTGTTTATGGCTGTGTTTGTAGAGTTTCCTGTTAGAATAGTGTATGAGCATACGAGGGAATGGGACGCTGTAATACACCCTAATTTTCAAACTCAAGTTATGCCCTTGAGATTTAAACGCTATTTGCGAGTGATGCTATACAGCTCATTAAACCTCCTCGCTCCTTCCATATGGAAATACTTTGTTTACAACTGTTCTCTAGGGTCAGAGGAAAAAAAAAGTGAAATTATCTTAATATATACTGGAAGTTTTACGGGGACATGCCACATAGTGTATACTCAAGCAACAGTCGTGCATGGAGTCTGATGACCCACAACTTTCACTTTGCGATTTAGGCTGACACTCATATTTTAACTTCTCAGTTCAACAAATACGACTTCAACACTGTAATAAGAATGGATGACGCATGCAATACTTCTTTCAGAAAATATCTTAGAAAAACTTGATACAAACTCTATTTCCTTTGAGAAAATATTATTTTTATGTTCTGGGCTTTGAAAATGAAAATAAAATATGTGCTTACATTGTTTGATCAAATTTGCATGCCTGGAGTTTGTAACCTGTAACTACTTTGAAAATATCAATATGCAATACGCTAACCATTGTTAATTCCCTATTATGTGCTTTTGAACATCTGTATCATTTTAAACATTTAAAAAATATAATAGATAAGCATAGAAAACTATAATAGAATACAGTTAACCATCCAGCAGAAAAGTATAATCATGAAGTATAAAAAGTAAAACGATATTAATATGCTGAGCTGTAAAAGGCTCAAGTCAATAGCTTCTGACATTGCCAGTTCTGCTGATAACCCTCTACTATTACAGACTATTGAACTATGTATAGCTACTTTCTCTTAATTCAATGAGAAGAAAGATTTGTATCAATAGTGTTTAGAAAACTTATCATGTCTGAATCTTGTACTCTGAACAACTATGAAGACAATAATATGCAATATATTAATTATTGTAACTGTGCTAATAATCTGTTTTGAGGATGTCTCATTATTGTTTGTTTCTCATTAAAATTAACAAAATTTTAAAAAGAAAACTAAAATAGAAATATGTTGCCTACAAACCAGTTGAACAGAGGGGAATGGCTGAGCCAGTCTGACCAGCAAAAGCAATATATATTTGCAGAAAATAACTTGATGGTCAATAGAGAAAGATAAATATGGCATTGCATGCATAAGTATTGTAACACTTTATGATATTTTAGAAAGATGACAGAACTCAAAATAATTCAAGGTAGGAGTACTTTATATAGAAATGAAAATAAATTAAATTTTCTCAACTAACAGAGAGTTGTGTACATATAGATTTGGAAGGACCTGCAAGACAGTGATTATAAATACTTTGGAGAGTCTACTGGCAACATTATGAGTGAGGGAAAGGCTCCATGGCTGGGATATCTGTTCCACAGAATGGCAAAAATACTCTCCTATTTGTGGTAAAAAAAAAAAAGCAAAACAGATATATTTCTGGTGAGGCAGTAACATTTTTTAAAACCCTTTGATGTTGTTTCTTCCCATCCTCAGTTACATCACCTCGCTCTGTGCCAGGAAGTGACGACTGTATACCACATAACCATGTGCTTCTCAACTATCAGAGTCTTCCATAGTTGCCTGTAGGACTTAAAGTCCAAGAAGGATACAATGCACAAGAAAGTACAGTCTTTTAAAGTACTCTATGTTCAAACCCTGCAGCTTAACAAGTGCTGGCCCCTAATGAGATAAGAAGTTAGCTTAAAGAAAATAGATATGACATTTGTTTGATCTAGAAAATCTTTCTTAAAAATCAGCCAAATCAGCCGGGCATGGTGGCTCATGCCTGTAATGCCAGCACTCGGGAGGCTGAGGCAGGAGGATTGGTGTGAGTTCGAGACCAGCCTGGGCTACAAAAGTGAGCTCAAGGCCAGCCTCAACTGCATAGCGAGACCCTGTCTCAAAAAGACAAAAAAAAAAAAAAAAAAACAGCCAAATCTAACCATGTACTTTGTAAAGAAAATATTTCACGTGGCATCCCAAGTTCCTTGCTTACCATAGTCCAATAACAAGCAGTTCACAAATTCAGCAGCCATCTACAGGGTAAAATCGAATACTGCTGCTTTGCATATTCATGTACAAATATAACATCTGTTTGGAGATGAATGGAAACTTCTGAAACATGATGCCCTGACCATAGCTCCCAGAACTTGTGAACCGTGAACATGGCCTGATATGGAATATTTTGCTCATATAATTAAGTACCTGAGGGAGATGGCATCCTGACCACCTCAGGAGACTAAAAATGCAACTTTGGATGTCTTGATAGGCAGGAGAATGGGAGCAGAATCAGGGAAGCTTCACAGAAAAGCTGGTGGTCACAGAGGAGAAATTAGAGCTATGCTCACACAGACTGAAGAACATTTGCAGCTGCCAGACGCTAGAAAAGTTGTGAAAAGAATCTCTGGTGAAAGAGGAGGTTTCTGTGGATTATAGCCAACAAATCGGGGGTAATTTTTTGGAAATTCCTAGAGAACTAATACTATGCCTTAGACTTTTCAATATACATTAACTGCTAAAGTATCACACACATTCTTGAGAAATGTATTTTGTGGAATATTTACTAGATAAAATGTGAAGGGCAAAGATTCAGGAACAATTGAAAACAAATCCTTGAAATTTATTTTGAAAGTTCTAAAAATTCAAGCAATAGCCTCTCACCTATCTAATTCAACTACATTTATCATTTGTTAAGCACTATATAAAATTCCATGATATATTTTATAAATGGAAGGAATGTTCACTCAGAAATTCCATGCATTATAATGATAAAGACTTTGGCAAGGCAGGTTGGCCAAATAGCCCAGCAGGTTAAAGCACCTGCAAGCAGGCACAGGGTTTGGAGGTTCAATCTCCAGCCTGCTGTCAGGCCCCACCCCTGGGGTGCACTGAGACAGCAATTAAGACTGAGCTTGGAAGCCCACGCCTGTAATCCCAACTTTTGGGAGGCTGTAAATAAGTGAATCAATCACTATAGGTCCCATCTAGTAGTGAAACCTTGAACATCCTGTAGACCCTTCCCTAATATATATATATATATATATATATATATATATATATAATTTGATCAAGGAATATGTGATATGTATCCAGTATTTCTAAGTTTTACAAGTGTATTTGGATTTTTGTACACACACACACACACACACTGAAGCATATAGAAATAATCTGTTATTAGTAGGAATACATTTGAGAAGCTTCTCTTAGGGAGGTGATCTTTTGAGTGTCAGAAATTCTCCTGTATTCTGTTTCCAATTATAAATTAATTGGGAAAATGACTAGGAGAATGGGCTATGATTAGTGCAACCATTCTATATTTTCTTCTTTCCCTTGAAAGGGAAGCTAGCAGTGTGACTCTCATCACAGTGAGCTACAGTCTATTCCCTCAGGAATATAACCCTTCAGGGCCTCTCCTCAGTATCACTTTTCCTTTCCTCGAAGCATCTGTCCTACGACGCACAGCACATAGTTGCACCTGCATGGTAGACTCACATTCACTGCTGGAACTGCCAAGAAGTGACTTGCCGTTACCATGTTACTGTTCAAATTAGCGCGGCTCTTTCTGTCTGTGAAACATCTGCTCTGAGTGATACCACAGCAGCTGTGATGATCTAATAGTACACTAAGCACTTCAGCATTCGATTGTACAAAAGGCGCTCTGAGGAGAATGATAAATGACCAAAATTCAATGATGATTTTTAAGCACCTAATTTAAACCTTGCCCGTATTGAATGCTTTCTCCTCAAACTCGTTTGCACCTGTCACTCTTGGAAAGCAAAGATACCATGCCTGCTTGTTCTTTGGTTCAAGCTGTGTTCTCGGCAGATTGTTAAGCAATGCTGAAGGGGTTGACCCAATCAGCACATTGCCTTTTAAGATCTTTTTCTTCTTGAATGTTTCCCCAATTTCCTACATTACTCTAAGGTAGAAAGTTTCTTGAGTACTGAGATAAACACTGTCTACAACAGCACATCATCTGTAAGAACATCTTTCAAGGGGCTGGGGAAATAGCTCAGTAGAATAAGCGCTTGCCTGGCAAGCATAAGGGTCTGAGTTCAATCTCCGGTCTTACAAAAGACAAAAACAAACAAAAAAGCTTCAGGTCAGTGAGATGGTTCAGTGGTCTAAAGCACCTGCTTAGGCAACCGCAGGGTCCACAGTTCAATCCCTGGCACCACATGCTGTGCCCGCCCCACAGCAGGGCAGGCTGAGCCAGCCATACAAAAAAAAAAAAAAAAAAAAAAAAAACCAGAACTTTCAAATTTTAACAAATTTCTTTTTAGACTGATTGATATTTTCTCTAACAGATTTTGCATGCGGAAAAGACAGTATGTTGTTTAACTTGCACCTATAAATCAATACTGTGACATGAACATGTGCACTAAAAATATACAGTTAATGAGAAAGGACTTGAACATTCCTTGTAAATTGTGATAGGAATTGAATTCCAGTATCCAAAAACAATCCTTCTTTAGATGTACACAACTATTTCATATCCATATTATAAACAGAATAATGAAATACTTACTATACTATCCAATCTGCAGAATACTTTCACATCCTTTTTATCAGGTAGGCTTCCCCTATAACCAAGGATACATGATTTCATAATTTAATGTAATACTCAGTGCAAAGTGAACTAATACATGCATTTTATTTTTATTTTATTAGTTTTACTTTATTTTTACTACATATAAAAAGACAGAGGAAAATGAGCCTTGTCCAACATTCAACCATTGATAAATAGTACTGTACATTACATGTAAGTAGCATAGGGGAAGCAAATCTTTACCCTTTAGGTTTTTCAGCCAGGACTGAAAATTAAATTGACATAAAATAGATTAGTAAAAGAAAAGCACATAAAGTTTTGCACATACATGGGAGGTCCCATAGTACAATAAAGACAAAGAAGTGGTAAAAATTTAATACTACTATGGTAAGTTGAGTAAGGAGAATGGGAGATATCTCAGCAGACTAAGCACCTGCTTAGGCAAGCTCAGTGACCAGAGTTCGGTCCCCAACACCACATGACATGCTTGCTCCACCCTCAGGCTCTCTGAGCCAGTCACCAAGATGGGGCATGGTGGTACACGCCTGTAATCCCAGCCCTGGGGAGGCAAAAAAAAACAAGAGGGTCATTACGATTCTGAGCTGCATAGCAAGACCCTGTACTAAAATAAAGAAATTTTAACAGAAAAGCAACTAAACTTTATGCAGAGGATAAAGAAAAATGAATTTAAAAATACAAAATGGCCAAATAAAATATTAGAAATAATACAAAATTTCATGAAGGAAACAAACAGAAATTTGACAGTGAATGTTGTCTTGTATAATGGTCCACTGAAAGGAGCACTTACTGCATAAGAGTTATTTTGACAAGGTGTGGTAGATGTTTTTAGCCTTGATATTTTTTTTAAAAAAGAGTACAAAATAGTAATAGAGAAAGAAAAAAATATAAATCATACAGAATTTTACTAAACAAAATAATAAGAATTCCACAGTGTTGTATTGTATAGTGTAGTCTTCAGCTTATTGGTTCAGATGTCTGCATGCAAAACTGGAAAAAGGAAGAAAAATAGAAAAGACATTTTAAGAGATTAAGAAGAAATAAAGAGGGAAAAACTGAAAAAAGAAGACAAAAAAATAAGCACTGACTGCCGTTTTCCACAGACCAGCAGAAATCCACAGTAAAACTACCCAAACCGCCCTGAGCCCATCCACATATATACTGCTCTCCCCATTTCTTCTCCCGTCTTTCTCCTCCTCTCCACAATTCCTTTCTTTTGCACAAATTCATTCCCTTTTCACAGTAGCCCTGGTGTTTGATGTCACTGTTAACCTGCCATAAGAGGGGCAGGTTCTACTTTTCTGTACCTACTTTTTTTTTTTTTTCCAGGAGCCTTTGAAGTAAAATAATCTTTATGCCAACATGGCTGATGTTAAGATCACACATTCAGCCCATATTCAAAAAGAATGATACATTTTCCAAAATGATCAAAGTAATAGGTCCACAGAGTAGAAAGTAATGTAAAGCTGTGTGAATAAAATTAGTAACACTCTGTCCAAAAGTATTCCATTTTAAAACTTATCCCCGGGGGTGGATCCCCAATTTTATTAGTTACAGCTCTCTAGAGGAAAATCATCAATGAACATTGATGGGGAAAACATATTGAGCCAATCACATACAGTCAGTCACATATATAGAAACATAGGTATACATATATATAATGATTATATTGACAATCATGATTAAAGTTCATAATCCACTCCTTGTCAACTTGACAAATTAAACTTTTAAAACCATAATTAATATCAGAATAAACACACAATAACAACTTGATAATGCTGTCCAACATGGCACAACTGTCCTTTGTACAGATGCAATGTGCTGAAGCAGTCCCCAAGATCTCTATTTTTCAAGAGTTCCTCAAAAGTACAAGTCACAATCTCCTCTGAGATTCAAGGCATGCTATAACAGTGAAATTGTAAAAGTCACAAATACTTAATCCCATAATACAATGTCACAGAGGAGACATTCCATTACCAAAGGGAAAAATAAAGGGATGGAGCAGAATAGGACAAAAGTAAAACCAAAACTAGTGAAGCAAATATTATAACATGTTTTTCCTCTCTTCTAAGTTTCATCTATTCTTTTAGATGCCTGTGATCATATACTGTAGACTTTTAGAATTATGGCAATACTTCACTCAGCCAGGTAAGTTTG
Source organism: Myocastor coypus (assembly GCA_004027025.1). Taxonomy (NCBI): domain Eukaryota; kingdom Metazoa; phylum Chordata; class Mammalia; order Rodentia; family Myocastoridae; genus Myocastor; species Myocastor coypus. Next base: position 19,222 of record PVJA010029464.1, read on the forward strand.
TGAAAATCTACAGTACCTTAATTGGAGTTCAGGCTCCCACTAAGAATGTGAAAATGCATTTCACAAAGAGGTCTTTTGATCTTTTGGTGAAGAATATAAATTGGAAGTGTTTTCCATAACTGTGAATAATCTCTTAAAACTGTGAAGGCAATTTTTAAAAAGTAAGAGTTTCTACAGCTTTCATATAGACACTAGATTCTTCATAGTTTATTGGGGTATTTATTCATGTAATATAAGTATAGGGACCACTTCCTCTAAAGATTCTTTCATTAGTGCCCTGGGCATTTTGTTCAGGAAAACATTATCATTATTGTCTCAGGTACTCTTCTCTCATTGCTGGGACAAATATCTGGCACCCAAAATGAAGGAAGGAAAGGTTCATTTAGCTGAGTTAATGGAAGATGTGGTCCATACTCAGCTGGCACCTAGGCAGAGCAGCACATGGCATAGAATAACCCTTCATGGCAGCAAGGAGCAGAGGGCAAGAGCAAAAGGACAGGAGCAGGGGTGACAGTGGCTGCAGAGAACAGCTCTGTCTCCCTTATGCTGCACTCAGGTTATCCACCACAAGCTTGGTAATTTTTCTTTTCAGAACCAGGAATTGAACTCAAGCCCTTGTGCTGGCCAGGCAAGCACTTATTCTACTGAGCTATCTCCCCAGCCCCTTGTCCGGCATATTTTTTCCAACGTGCATGGCAATAACATTCATGGAAAGAAGACAACTTGTACCAAAGTGTGCATTATTGCTGCTTCTTGTCTAAGAAGCCTACCTGCTGTACCTAGTTCTGTGTTTACAGCACATGGCTATCATTATCTCTTCTCATTTCCTCTTGTTTCCTCGCCCTTTCTGTCACTTGAAAATAACTCAAATAAAAGCCATCGAACCGGTTTAATGGGTCCATCATTGTGGGTCAGGTCCATGCAGAAAAAGTTAATATAGTTGCTATAATTATGACAGCCAATAGAAAAGGTTGTAAATAAGAGCAGCTAAATTTAAGAGACATTAGTGGCACACCAGTGAAATGGGAAATCAACCAACTACAAACAACGCAGCAAATTAATAAATACACTGAGGAAAATAGAAGCAAGTTTTCTCATCGACAAAATATATGAGAATTTCAGAGTACTAGCATACTATTTGAATATGTTAATATATACAAAGACATCAATTAAGAAAAAGTTTCTATGGTAGTAAAGAATTACTAAGAATAAAATATAACATAAACACTGGAATGGCAAATATATGATCAGAGCTTCTAGTAGTTTGGTGTTAGGATATCACACTAAGTTCTAGTATGTCGTGGATATGGACAGTATCCATGATGCTTACTGGTGGCCAAGTGTCACTTGTGGGACTGAGCTACTGCTATTTCCTTGATATCCACCCTGTAGACTCAGGCAGAACCATGACCAATAGGGTGCAGGATAAGTCTGTTTGTAGTCTACATATGATACACAACATTCTGGTCTCTAAGTTGGACTCACAATTTGATTTGAATTTTGAAATATTTAATTTAACTTTAATTAATATGTAATTAATTTTCTGAAGACTGTAATTATACTTTGTATTTTACAATTTATACTATATCGTTGACTTACACTTTATTTACAAGACACGGTATGATATTTTCTCCTAGTATTAGAAACTTTAAAATATCTATAAATATATGTATACAAAACAGAATTAGGATTAAAATATATAGCATTTCGTCTTAGTTCACTGAGAACAAAAGTTCATACTAATATTATTTAGATAAGATATCAGGTCTGCATCTTTATGAAGACAAATATATATGAGAAAGTTGAGGTTAAAATAAACCTTGTGAATTAGCCTGAAATTGCAGATATTGTTGATTCTGGCTTGAAAGATATACATAAAAATGAAACATAGATAAAAATGTACATATGTAGATTTTTGCATAATTTATGTGCATATCCACAGTGTAGTGGATTCCTAACAGATGGTCAACTTACTACACCCAGTTGAGTTAAACTAGCTTGGTGCTGGGGGTGGGACGCCCACCTCGGGGTTGCTGCCAGCAGCACAAAGGCAGAACAGGAGAAGCTGCTGAGATGCTGTTACGGATGCTATTTGGAGAAGCTGTTGGAGCTGTTGGAAGCTTCTAGTTCTCGTTGGCTGTTCTGCTGGAGGACCTTGCCATGCTGGTTTTCCTGATGAACTTAGGAGAAGCTTGGATTCTCATCTTCAGCATCAATTCCTGGCTCTGGACGAGAAAATAGTGCACTGCTCAGCTTCATAAAGCATGTTGCATTAGCTTTCTTGATGAGGGCTCAGTTTGCCTGATCACTGGAGGAACTCAGGACCTCTCTGTTGCTGCGTATGGCTGTGGCACTTTTTGGGGAGCTCTGGTACTTGCTCTGAGCATTGTTTCATAGCTCTAGTTCAGATCCCTCAGCTTGTTAGTACAAATCCTTCATCCTACTGGCGTAGACTTCCTAGCTTCCACCACTGACCTTTGGGCTTTTCCAGTACATATCCATGAAGCAGGCCTGCTTGGGACTTTGTTGTGAGCTCTAGGCCTCCAATTAGACTGGTGGAGGCATTGTTGCGAGTTCTAGGACCTCAGCTGGATTTTTTAGTATTTAGTGTGTGGATAGATCTCCTATACTTCTAGTACGTGATTCTTGGGTGATACTTTATAAAATACTATTATGAAATGAGAGCTGTAATATATTTGTTGCTCATCTTGCAGAAGCCCCAAGCCATGACACATATCCATATTTTCTTCAGGACTGGGGTTCAAACTCATAACCTACCATTTTATAGGCAGGCAGTTGTGCCACGGAGCTATCTCCCCAGCCCCACACGTATCCATTTTTATAACGTGGCAAATTACATTAACTAACTTCTGGAAATTGAATCACTAAAAATAGGACTCATTATCATTGTTGTGAATAATTCTAATTGCTTTATTGATATTTTGCTAAGAATTTTTTTCTCTGTGGTAGTCATACTTCTTTGTTTCACTTTCTGGGAATCAGGTATCCACAATCAACCATAGACCAAAAATATTCAATGGAAAATTCCAGAAATTTTTAAATGCTAAGTTTTGAGCCATGCATGCTACTGAGAAGCATGATAAAATCTCAGATTATGCCACTCCATCCTGCTCAGGAGGATGGAGTATGCCACCAGTTTGTCTAACTGTTCAGCAGTTAACACAGTCATCAGATTAACCATCATCGTATTGCAGCACGCCTCATTACCCTTATTTTGTTTAATAACAACCCCATAGTTAAGCAGTAAATTCTGGTAAGTATGGCATGCCAAACAGAATTTGTAAAGTGGTTTCTTTAAGGGAAAAGAGTAAAGTTCTAAATTAAATAAAAAAGGAAAATTAAAACAATGTGTGAATGCTGCTAGGGTCTGTAGTGTGAATAAGTCATCTTTGCACAAAATTGTAAGGAAAGAAAATTTTATATTACAAATGAAACTTTATTATAGACATACATATAGAAGAAAAATCACAGTATAAAAAAGGCTTGACAACATTCATGGTTTCAAAATTCACTAGAGGTTTGGAATATATTGGTCTCAGATATAGAAGGTGTGTTGTATAGATTTTTTTTATCCCAGTCTGATATAAAAATGCTGAACAATCTTGTGCCTATGACAACAATTTTATTTTTAAACATCCATTCTTTGCATGTAAATATCACCATCTATTAAAAGGAAAAAGAAGTTCTAAAATAAGTGGTGGAAGTGCTGGCCAAATAGCTCACTGGATTAAAGTGTCCACAAGCAGGCGCAGGGTCCAGGGGCAAGGATACCCAGGCTTGCAGTGCCGTCCCTGTTCCCAGGGTGCACTGAGACTGCATTTGAGACTGAGCATGCTGGAGCATTCTTGTAACCCCAGCTTTTGGAAGGCTGTAAACAGACAGATCACTGTGAGTCTGGTCTAGCAATGAGACCCTGAACACTCTATAGACCCTTGCCTAAAAAAATACAAAAAATAAAATAAATGGTGGAATCTAAGTTGAGAAAAAAAAATTGTCAGGTGAGTGTAAAATACCTTACTGGACATTAAGCATATATTCAAAAGATAATGGATCATATTGCAACAATATATTAAACCACCTGAAAGGAGTTTACCAAACAAATCTGAAAAAGTTGAACAAAATTCTTAATAAATATAATTTTGTGTCTTCACAAACAAAATAATTAGCAAATAAGAAAGAGGGGGGAAAAAAGGCAAATATTTGAGTTTTACAGTAGAATGACAGATATTCACAGAAGGATTAGTTCAATTAAAAAATTGCCAGCTGCTAACCACCATAGTAAAACTTGTTTCAAAATCTTGAAGAAAATTGTTTAAGTAAATGAATTCAGCAAAAGCAGACTCGACCTCAGCAAGCCTACCTGGAAGGAGCCATGGGACCAGAAGCCACAGGGCACAGCGAGCCACTCCCCCTCAGCAGGCCTATGGGACAGGAACCAAGGAACCTGCATCAAGCACAGCCTGGTAATCTTCTTGGATTGGGCTCAGGCAGAAGGAGCCAAACATAGCAATAAGACCCCAGTCAGGTTCTTCTAGCCAACTTTGAGTTCAGTAGTTCTAGACCCAGCCAAGCCAAGACCAAGGCCATAACCTACAGGAGCATCCTCATGTCAGAGAGGTGGCAACAGGTAATTGGGTAGAACTTTCCTGCCTGGAAGACTCCAGGTGCATGAGTGGGAGGTGCTCAGACAGAACTCAGAAGAGCAAATTTAAATACAAATTATCAGTTTAAGGTCTGTTTTGTTATATAGCAATACTGTTTGCTTCTTTGGTCTAAAGTACAAATCTATTAGTTATAAAATTTGACAATTTCTAAGTTTTGTAAGCTGTTGTTAGTATTGCTATTTGTGCTACTATAAATAGGAAACCATGTTTGCCTTAATCATATGTTTTCCCTTAAGTATTAATATTGGGAGGATCTTGGATAATAACCTTACGAAAGTCCTACATTGAAAAACAGAGGACAATGCCAAACAGAAACGAATCTCTCTCTCTCTCTCTCTCTCTCTCTCTCTCTCTCTCTCTCTCTCTCTCTGTCTCTCTCTCTCTCTCTCTCTCTGTCAATAGAAAAGGTAACAGGAATCTCTGACACAGGAGAAATACCTGAAAAAGGAAACAGACATTTTACATAGAAGTTCTGACTGCAGTGATATAGATACCTACTATCAAATATTCCAGAAAGAGGCCACAGAAATCAAAATAAAGTTTTCTCTGAAACAGAAAATCCCAAAAAGAAGGAGCAAAATGCATTCTTAGGCTCAGAATCCACCCACAGCAAACCCAGGAGACATCAGCACAGATATCTTCCAAGAAACTGGAAGCCATACACCTGAAATCTCGAAATGATAGCAACTGAAGTAAAGAAAGAACTGTAGAAAGGAATACAGGAAACCAGATCAGAAATAATCACATAAGTAAATACAGAAATCACAATTATAATGAAAAAATCACTAAGCATTTCTAAAAGAGACACTAGTAGAAAAATAGAGGAGAATAGAAAAATGATGGAAAACTTGAGTAGGAAATATTGGAAAGAAATACAACACATGAAGCAGATTCAAAGAGTTGTATAAGAAATTGAAAACCCCATTAAAAGTTGGCAAAACCATTTAAGTCAAAGTGAACATAGAGTTTCAGATCTTGAAGACACCATCCATTGCAGCTAGTGAGAAGACAAGGAAAGATCTCTGAAAAACAGCTAGGATCCAGGGAATAATAATTCAACAAATGCAAAAAGATGCAAAGATCAATAACAGGACTAATAGGCAGAGCCATTTAAGAAACTAATAAGAAAGAAGGCAACACAAAAGACATAAAAAGAATATGGACAAAAGCAATAGTAGAAAAGTTCCTAAATATGGTTAAACAATCTAATATTCAGGTAACTGAGGCATATAGAACTCCAAATAATATAAATCCAGTTAAAACTACAGCCAGACACATAATAATCAAAATCCCAGAAATTCAGTATAAGAATAACATACTAAAAGAAGGTAGAGAAAAAAAAATCACATTTAAATGAATCAAAATAAGAGCAGAATAGCCATCCAGATAGCTCAGCAAATTAAAGCACCTGCTTACACAGATGCAGGAGTCAGGGAGTCAAACCTCAGCCTGCCATGCCAGCCCTGCCCTCGGGGGAAGGTGAGACAGCCCTTGAGACTAAGTCCAGTGGAGCACACCTGTAATTGCAGCGTTTGGGAGCTATAAACAAGAGAGTCACTGTGAGTCTGATGTGTGTAGTGAGACCCTGTAGACCCTGTCCTAAATTCATTTTTTAAAAATAGGGGTGTTATGGTTTATGTCTAGTTGTCCCTCCAAAGCCTCATGGAGTGATTGGGCGGGGACTTCTAGAGTTTGAGACTTGATCCATGATCCCTGAGATTATGGGTTTTAGTACTGATGGGATTATGGGTGGAAGTACTTCTGGGATTATGGGTGTAGCCTAGGGCGGGAGCTAAGGTGGAGAGCCTGAATGTAATATAAAGAGAGACAGAGAGATAGACTGGAGCTCTAGCTGTTGCTGTTGCTTTGCTGCCGTGTTGGTTGGCTACCTCTGCCACCATTTTGTTGCTGTTCTGCCACCATGAACTGGATGCTCTCCACCCTGCTCCACTCAGCCTTGGGCCAGCCGAATATAGACTGAAACCTCCACAAACTGAGAGCTAAAAAACCCTTTCCTTCCTTCATTTTGAGTGTTGGGTATTTGTTCCAGCAACGAGCAAAAAAGTAACTAATACAGATTTTGGTACCAGGAGTGGGGTCATTGCTGTGACTATACCTGACAATGTGGATTATAAGCTTTTGGAAATGGCTTACGGGAAGAGATAGGAAAGGTTCAGAGATGTCGGCTGAAAACAAAGCAGTAGAACGGCTTCGGCTGTTCAGCTTGGGCGATTTTGGTCAGAGCTTAGACCAGAAGACTGACAGAAGGCCTGCCTGTAAATATCAGGCTGAGGAGGTTTCTGCTGGAAAAAAGGACAGCATTGGTCATTGGACTCCAGATGATTTGTGCTATGGATTGGCTGAAAGTGTTTCGGAATTTTGCTCGTGCCCAGAGACTTTGCCTAAGACTGAGATTAAACATGGTGGACTGATTAGTCTTTCAAGAGACATTTCAAAGCAGCAAACTATTGGGGCGGTGGCGTGGTTGCTATTGGTTGCTTTTAGCCAGATTTATGTTGAAAATCAAGAGAAAAGAGCCAAGCAGGATGATTTAAAATGTGAGTTTGGCCAGAAAGGAAACACCAGGAGAGCTGTGGACTGCAAAGATGGAGCTGAGAGGATCTCCATTGCTGGGAAGGAACCAGCGAATCGAAAAGATGGCCTGAGGGCATCACAAGAGGTGGCAGCTGCCTGTGCTTTGCAGCCCCAGAATTGCAAAGGA
>PVJA010029465.1:0-26640 GCA_004027025.1 Myocastor coypus
CATGTTCCGTCCTATTCCCTCACCATCTCTGAACTGGCCACCAGATAAAGATTTCCCTGCCCTCTGAGAACACATACTGAACAGACAGTAGAACTTTCCATTGGTTCCTATCTTGTGGAGTAACAGCTATAGTGATAGGAATGTTTAGGTTATACCATCACTGGAAGGCATATATGGTTCTTTTAGGGAAAAGAAACAGGGCTTGTAAAGAACTGCAAGATATGGCTTATACCGGCCCAAGAGTAAACAGAGAGCCAGAGTGGGAATATGTCTTGGGGGGGGGGTGTTGTTCATATTAGAGCTTAGACTATGCAGCTGGAGAAGGGAGAATTTATTGGCATTGGAACACTCTCCCAAAACATGGGGTTAGCAAGAACATTCAGAGCTGGTCCTAAAGCATTTTAAAGATTATTTCTTGAAACTAGGATCTTATCAAAGTAATCAAATAAATCAAACCTTGACAAGTTTTCAGGAGGGAATTGTAAAGCTTGCACACAGAAGTGAGAACATTGTAATGAGTCTGTTATGTTAGATCAAAAATCCCACCACTTGACTGTGTTGCCTAAGATGACTAGAAGAATGAACGACCGAGGAGAACACCAACACTGCAGAAGTTGGCTCCTGACACCTGGAGGGGCTATGTGGGGAGTGCTTTCCCTGCTTTGGTCTGGGTTGAACTTATAGAGTTCTGCTTTCATCAAAACTGGAAAACCATGATTACTGAAATGTATATATTGAGACATTACACATTAAGTGATGTACTAGTCAGGGTTTTACTATACGAACAGATATAATACAAGGAACAGATATAACACAAAATGTGCCAGTCCCAGAGTCAGATGGGGAAGTGTGCTGAGAGGGTCTTCACACTGCCAACTGAAGGATTCAATCCCAAGGCCTTTATACTCACTGAAGTGTTCCGTCCCTACTGGGCTCTACTGTTCCTAACAGTCTCTAACAGTCAGCCGTTGTGTCTGCAACAGAAGAAAGAAGAATCTGCTACGGAAAGCTAAAGGGTCCAATCAAGAGGCTGACGAGTCTGTGCTGGCTCACAGTGTGAAACAGCCAGGCAATGCAGCCAAATTGATAAAATGTATCCACCACCAGGCATCTAGCCAAGTTGACACAATGTATCAACCACCACAAGTGACAATCAGGGCATCTTGAACTACAGGGTCTGTAACAATGGTTGGTAAATTATAAGAGCAAAATGAATGACAGTTATTATGCTTTAGACCTAACAACATGTCTCCCAAAGGTCTTCTGTTTGGATGTGGGCCTTGGTCAGAGGCAGTGAATCACTGAGAACATTACTTAGAGACATTCTTATCTCTGACTTCTCCTGTCTTTGCTTGCCTACCTTTCTGTCTCTGTCTCTGTCTCTGTCTCTGTGTGTGTCTCCATCTGTCACTTTGTCTCTCTGTCTCTGTCTCTCTGTCTCTCTCTGTCTCTGCCTCTGTCTCTGTCTCTCTCTCTCTGTCTCTGCCTCTGTCTGTCTCTGGCTCTGTCTCTGTCTCTCTCTCTGTCTCTCTCTGTCTCTCTTTCTCTGTCTCTCTGCTTCTGCAATCCCATGGAGTGACCAGCCCTCCTCTACCATGCCCTTCCACAACTATACTTCTTCCTTGACACCAACTAAAACTAACTTTGCACTAAACCAACTAAAATTGAGAACTGAGGTAAATCTCTCCTCTAAGTTGTAGGTGTCATTTGTTTGGTCACTATGGCAGGAATGTGAATAATACAGTAGCCAAGGAAACTTCTGTTTAATCTCTATAACTAGAAACTGAGATCTGGTGAGCAAAAACACTAGTGCCAGCCCCATGATGGAAAATCATAATCATTCACCCAGCTTTGCTATCTAAGTCAGTTTCCAGAACCGAGACGCAGGCATTGATCCAGACATCACTGAATAACAAAGAGCATAAGTCCCTTTTAGAAGATGTCCTATAACATCACTACCCTGCTACTTTCCCATAAGGACCTGGAATCATCTATCAGAATGTTCAGCATGCACTCGTGCACTCAGGGAAAGGAGAACATTCCACCGAGTCAAGGGCTAGCAGATTCAGAGTGTGAGCTACTTTTAATAGCAAGGAACTAAGATGTAGTTATCACCCTTTATTACAGAGAAGCTATGGAAACCAGGTAATGGATGGAATTCCACCCCTTGTCTGTGTCAGTGGGTTCTTAGGCCGTCTGTGTGTTTAATTGCTTGGTCCTTTAGAAGAACCAAGGTTGGTTTTCTGGTCAATAGAGTAAAAGCCAGCATGTGTTTAGAAGGTACCAAGTGCTGGGCACGGTGGCACGTGTCTGTAATCACCGCACTCCAAGAGGTGTTGACAGAAGGATCACAAGTTTGACCAACTTAGTGACTTAGTAAGACCTTGTCTCTAAAAGTAGGTGGAATCTTAAGATATATTTCTGTGAAAAGGCCCTGAGTTCATTCCCCAGTACTGTAAAAAAGAAGAATGAGGAAGAGGAGAAGGGAAAGGAGGAGTAGAAGGGAAATGGAACGCCCATGAAATGCCAGTGCTACATCTAAAAGAAATTATACCGCCATCAAAGATAAGGAACGAAAGGATATCCCCATTTAATTCATCTATTTGGCTGCTGAAAAAATGAGAGAAATCACTATAAATAAGAGTAAGCGAAGCTCAGTCCCAGCTGATAGCACTATAAACCCTAGGGAGTAAGTAGAGTGTGTCTTGTTGGGGGACAGGGTTGCCTTCACCTCATGGCTCTCTCTCTCTCTCTCTCTCTCTCTCTCTCTCTCTCTCTCTCTCTCTCTCTCACTCTCTCTCACTCTCTCTGTCTCTCTGTCTCTGTCTCTCTGTCTCTGTCTCTGTCTCTGTCTCTCTCTCTCTCCTTGCTGGCCACCTTGCAGTGAGCAGCCTCCTGTCCCATACACCGTCTCTACATTGGTGCTCTGTTGTACCCCCAGCCTGTAGACTAGAACGGGTTAGAAACCATAGCCCAAATAAATCTTTCCTCCTCTAAGTTGATTTTCTTAGTTATTTTGTCACAGGAACAGAAAGCTGACTAACACAGGGGACAATGGAACAAATATCTGTTACCATGGCTAGCTATGTGAACTTCAGCTGGGAACTTGATCTCCTGGAGCTTCAGTTTCTCTGCAACAATTGGTACGTTGTGTCAACCTGACAAGCTTAGAAATTAAACTCAGCAGGGGACCAGGATTCTTACTCCGTAAATATCCTGAGTTTGTGTAAGAGTAAGGCACAGGGATGGCTGGGAGGACAACCTGCTTACAGAATACAGGAGGACAAGAGACTTGCTTTCCCCCTTTTGCTCTTGCTGCCTTCTGTGGCCTTGAACCATTCTCCCTGTGCCACCAGCACCTGGTCATGCAGCAAGCTGATGATGGGCTGACACCTCCACAAGCTGTGAGCGACGTAAGCCTTTCCTCCCTTAATTTTATGTGTTGAATATTTTTTTCTCAACAAGAAAAAAGTAACAAAAACGTTCTACTTTTGTCAAATGGTGACAATAATCTTCCCTTCAAGAACATCATAGAGAGGGGAAGTGGGGAATACACTTTGAAGGATGAGATAAGGAAGTATTACTGTTACTGCTATTCTGCTTTCATCTAAGGTACACAACAAAGGGCTGGAGAGATAGCTCAATGGAATAAGTGCTTGCCTGGCAAGCACAAGCTCCTAAATTCAATCGCCCATACCGAAAGAAAGAAAGAAAGAGAGAGAGAGAGAGAAAGAAAAAAAGAAAGAAAGAAAGAAAGAAAGAAAGAAAGAAAGAAAGAAAGAAAGAAAGAAAGAAAGAAAGAAAGAAAGAAGGAAAGAAAGAAAGAAAGATGACAACAAAATATCATATGCTGGGCCTGGCGGGATGGCTCAGTAGTCCAAAGCGCCTGTTTAGGGAAGCTTGGGCAGCTTCAGGGACCACGGTTCAATCCCCGGCACCACATGCTGCACCAGCCCTGCCCTCGGGGTGGGCTGACCAGCCATAAAAATAAGTGAATAAACAAATAAAGGTTCTGAAACAAGAAAAAAAAATAAAATAAATATCTTTAAAAATATATCATATGCTGTGTTATAGTTAAATATGAAACGTCTCCCAAGACTCAGTTTTGAGTGCTCACTCTCCAGTACAGAAAGGAAAGGAATCGGGGTCTAGAAAGCTTAAATCATGAGGACACTGCCTTCATAAGTAGATTAATTAACTGATAATTTCTTTGACTGAATAGGATGTTAAGAAGTAGGACCTAGTTGGTGGAAAGAGGGCACTCGTCATGCACTTTGGAAGAGCATCCTTCTTCTTGATTGGCCATAGGGTCAACAGCTCCCTCCACTACTCCCTTCCTGCCTTGGAGACAGGACCGAAGCCACCAAGACAAAATAAGCCTTTTTCCCTAGGTTGTGTATGCAGGTATTTTGTCCCAGCAATGGAAAGGCAATGAGTGCCTGACTGTGTTGGTCGCTTTCTTCTTACTATGTAGAGATGCTTGAGATGACCAACGAAAAGAGGAAAGGTTTATTGTAGTTTACAGTTTTAGAATTTCATGATGGCGCACGCCTATAATCCCAGCACTCAGGAGGCTGAGGCAGGAGGATCAGTGCAAGTTCGAGACCAGCCTGGGCTACAAAAGTGAGCTCAAGGCCAGCCTCAACTGCATAGCGAGACCCTGTCTCAAAAAGACAAAAAAAAAAAAAAAAAAGAATTTCACCCCATGGTCAGGTGGCCCTGTCACTGCTAGCCCGTGGAGGTAGGACACCATGGTGAATGTGGGGGTACAATAAGCTGTTCACCTCTTATTAGCCAGGAAATAACAGCAGACAGGAAAGGCCAGAAACTCAATATCTCTTCCTAGGGTACACCCCTAGAGGAATAGATTTCTAACTAGGCCCCCTATTAAAGGTTCCCTAGCTCCCAGTAGTGCCATCAGCTTGGGACCAATCTTTCCACACATGGACCTTTAGGAGACACTTATCCAAGCCACATACCTAAAAGACACATCTAGTAAATTACCAACCCATAGTTTGTTCACATAAGCCCATGCTACTAATTCTGTTGAAAAGCACAGGCAGGATTCATTTTCTGTGAGTAACTGTCCTGTCGTCTCTATGATCGCTGTGTCCTGTTTCACTCTTTATGGCATTGAAGACTGGCCTCATTAATACACTATTTACTCTTTTCTGCCTTTTCCAAATTTAACCCATGTATGAATCACCTCTGAGTTAGAAAAACTGCTTGCAACAAAGACTAAAATATACAAATGTGTCCATTGCAAAGACCTGCCAGTAAATTTTCAACGTAGCTCTGTGCAATGGACAAAATTAACTTTCCTTTATTCTTTTGGTAATATGTCTCTATAAAGTCTGGCAGAGACATTTAACAGAACAGAGAACTTTATTTTCTCCTTGTACTACTAGAAGGCTGTCAGCCCAGGCATTCTCAGCAATGCTCTTGTGCACCCTGAAGGGCTCTGTGCACTTGTGGGAGGCAGAAATAATGGCCTGTAGACTGCTGAAGTGGGCAATGCTGCAATCTGGAACCCCACCAGCCCTGCTGGGAAAGACGCTTGTCCGTTTATCAAGCTGACAGCAAGATAGCAAAGAGCGCTGCTGAAGCATCGTTTGCCAAGGATGAGCATAATGCAGAAATATACGTCATTAGTGCTTGTGAATGAATATATTTCTGGTTCAATTGTTAGGTCATATCACCAGTTATCTAAAGTAATGGACAGTGAAGAATGACCAAAAGTTCTATTCCCCAAAAATGTTAAAACAGATTTATCTAAAGTGAGTTGCTGTTAAGCTGGAGTTAGACTTGATGGCCTGACAGAAAAAATATAGCACTCATGTATTTTTCTTTTTACCCTAGAATCTATTAAAGAGTTTTCCCTATCCATCCTGGGTATTTTTCCAGAAGAACTGTAAACATCATACCACAGTGATATATGTGCACCCATGTTTATAGCATTGCAATTTGTCATAGCTAAGTCTTGGAAACAACCCAAATACCCATTAACTGAGGAAGGAATAGAGAAGACATAGTACTTTTTCACAATTCAGTATCATTCAGCTATAAAATAGTATAAATTTGAGACTTTTTTCAGTATATGGATGCAACTAGAGACCATACTCTTAAGTGAAATAGATCAAACCCGCATGGGCAAACATCATATTGTCTTCTTATTGTGAGAACCTGAAACAGAAAATGGAATCTGAAGAGTACAGTAGAAACTTGGAAAAGAGAATGAACTTATTCAAAAGAAAGAGTTACTGAGTTGAAGATAAGGACAAGAGAGGGAGTAGGGAAAAAAAGACATATCTATGTATGTTATCATGATGGCTTGGACAACTGTACTGTGCATTTCTGCCAGTCTGTGGAAAGGAGCAGATAATGCTTAATTTGTTTTGTCTCCTTTTTTAAATTGTTTCTCCTTGTTCTCTTCTTAATTTCTTACATATTTGTCTTTCTTTTTCCAATTTGGCATGCATGTATCTAGTAATATGAATAACTAGTTGAACAACAACACTATGCATTATAAAAAATACTGTGAAATTCATATTACTTTGTTAAGTGAAATTCTGTATCACTCATAATTTTTCTGGTTTAATACTATTTTGTACTCTTTTTAAGGAAGAAAAAAAGGAAGACTTTGCCCTAGGAACATCCATGGTACTGTGGCCTTTTCCAAATCATGACTTATGTTTACCCATCTTTACAGTAGAACTTTGCCTTTTCCATATGATTAAAACTATATCAGCAAGAGACTATTACTGCTTCAATAGATTCCAAACAAACTCTACATGACAGTCAGTAGATGCTAGAACTACCTCTCCAAAAAGTAGTGCACAATGTATCTTTGAACAGGAGAAAAAATAGCTGCATTTTTTCCAGTTCCCACTTTATTATCACTTCAAAAAGTCATTTGCTTGGGAAAGTCATATTGCTACTAAGATATTAAAGGAAGAATAACACATTGCCACTCCTCTCCACATTATATGCTCTCTTGATGTCAAGTGCCTCTCAGTATGTCACTGTCTTGCAGATTTACATTTGCATTTACCTATATGTTATTTCTAATGCCCAACTAGAAACCCAATGAGAGCAGGCTCTGTCTGTGCTTTGTTACCTATTATAATTCATGGTACATAGAACATAATCAGAATGTACTTTTAGTAAATGTTAGTTAACAGGTTAATTATCAATAGTTTTGTATCAGGAAATTATGATGTGTTGAGAAATGGATAATATAATCAGAATTTTAAAGAGTCAAAGTCTAGTTTTGAAAATTACATTCTAAGATTGTTCCATTTAATAGTGGTCTTTATTTATTTTATATGTATATTTGGTTGTTAGAGGGTCTCACTACACAGCTTGCAGTCACAGTGAACTTCCTGTTTTCAGCCTCCCCAGTTCTGGGATTACATGATACAGCACTGTGCCCAGATTCTGTGGCCAGTTCAGCCCACCGTTGGAGCAGGGCTGGTGAGGCACATGATGCCAGGGATCAAACTGTGGTCCTTGCACTTGCCTAAGCTCACCTACGCAGGTGTTTTAGTTTGCTGAACTATCTCAGTGGCCCATTTAATAGTGTTCTATTAAGCACATACCCCCACACTTTCAGCATTCTTATCCATTTTTTGCCCAATTGCATTTATCACTTTGAGCATACTATGCAATTTGCTTTTAGGAGGCTTTATTCTTTCAGCCTCCACTGAAAGGTCACCCCAGAAATGGAAGTTTTTTTTTTTCTATTTTATACATCGATGTTGTCACAGATCAAAATTTTACTAACTGGTCATTATACCTCTTTGAAACAATTCTGGATTTCTGAACTGATCATCTTTTCCTTCTTGCTTTATGTCCTGTTACATCCCCTGTGTTAGTCAGCTTTCTTCTTTTACTTGGTACTGGGAATTGAGCTCAACCTCCTGCTTGCCAGGCAGAAGTTAGGCCACTGAACTACATTCCTGGCCATAGTCTGCTTTTAATATTGTGGCAAAGTATCTAAGAAAAGCAAAAGAGGATAGATTTGTTCTGGCTCATGCTTCTAAAAGTTTTTTTTTTTTTTCATTTTTTATCTGCTTTATACAAAGCTTTTGTCTTTGTGTACTTTTTTTATTAATGCAGTACATATTGTTGTCTTCATAGTAACTGTTCAGAGTACAAGATGCAGACATGATAACTCTTCTAAACACTATTGGTACAAATATTTCTTCTCATTGAACTAAGAGAAAGTAGTTGTACACATAGAGTAATATTCCATAATAGTAGTGGATTATCTGCAGAACTAGCAATGTTGGAAGCTGTTGACTTGAGCCTTTCACAGCTTAGCATACTTTTTATACTTTGTGGTAAAACTTTTCTGCTGGGTGGTTAAGAGTAAGTTAAAGCAAGACCTGTATAACAAAACGTGTGACTTTTTTTATCTCCCAAGGTCAGTAAAATCCACTCAGAATGTACCTTGAGACCATGTACAGCATTTTGTAGAACTTTTGTCAGTGTTAGCCATTTAGATGAGGCACGGCCATTGCTTGGTCAGTTGTCTATGAAAGCCTGAGAGAATGTACTCTTTCTAGGTGACTCTCCATAGGAACACTATACATCATGGATCCCTTTCCTCTGTGGCTCCATAATCTCCTTGAACAAAAAATTTGGGACATCACTGAGTTATAGGATGTTACAATACAGGATCTCTTATGTCCTGAGTCCTTATTGACCTTGAAGGGCTAGGATCAAAATATTGGCTAACCTTGTAGCCCTTCTTTTTCTCTAACTTTTGGCCTGCAAACTTAGGTTTTTAATCCTCCAGAAGAGAAGTTTAGTGATACTATTACTCTACAACATAGGTACTTGAGCTTATCATCACTGTTTTTCTAAATATTAAATGCCTTAGACTTAACATGGAATTGGTATTTTCCATCAATCATTGATATTCTAAGGTATCTCTATAGAATGTGATTAAAAAAATGTTATACTTTTTTACCCAGAAATTTAGAAATCTAAGCATATAGAAAATTGTAACAGGTCAAACCTATGGCATTTTTCCTTCTCTTGTTTTCTCTTTAATTACTCTTTTTGGTTTTCTTTTAAAATAAACATTAACTTGAGAGAGAGTACAACAATAATTGAAATTACACTGGAAGAAACACATGTGTAGAAGCCCAGAATAACAAGCATTCCAAGCATGATTTTAGTCTTACACATTGCTATACTGAGTATCAAAAACCTGTTGGAGATTCTTAGGGACATTGTCTAATTCATACTGTGTACATAAGTGCATGGTTGTTCCCCTGCCAAGCTCCCTCTCACTTCAAACACGTGTATCCCATAGTTCCTGTTATTTTCTAAAGCAGTAATGGAAGTCCTCTTCCATGAATGTCTCTCATTGCAGTTTTGTGGCTTGAACTGACTCAAAATATTTAGTTTTCATGGTCATTTTAATCTTGGGAATGAGCCAGAGGTCACATAGTCTAAGAGTCAGCCAATTAGTGGATGAGGAAGCAATAATATTATGCTTATTAGTCCAGATTTTTGATACACAATGACTACGTTTATTGTAGGTAGGAGTTGGTGCAAATGCACCTAACCTTTTTCTTTTTCTTTCCTTCATCTTCTCCCCTCCACTAGTGTCTCTCTCCTTCAACTTTTGGTCCCTTTTCCATCTTAAAAAGCTCTACCTTCATCATTTTCCCTTCAGTTCTTCCCCCCATCACTATAATATTTTATTTATTTATTCATTCATTCATTCATTCATTCACTCATTCATTCAACCAACACAGGGTCTCGCTACACAGTTCGGACTCCTAGAAATCCTCCTGTCTCAGTTTTCCCAGAACTGGATTACAGGTGTGCATCACTATGCTCATTGTCAGGGTGGGCAAACCCCTCCAGGGGTTCCAGGGCAGTCCCAGTATGTGGTACTGAACATCAAACTCAAATCCTTGTGCTTGCCAGACATGTGCTTAAACTGCTGAGCTATCTCACCAGCCCAATTATAATATTTTTAAGCACCCCCCCTTCTGTCAGATGGCACTTAGAAGCAACACTCATCACGCTTTTAGAAGAGACAGCAAGTTCAAAGCAAGGGAAATTGTTTGAGGCACATTAATGGCAATGTGCTTTATGCTCTAATTGTGTTTTTCAGCCTACACCAAATCAGCTCTTGGATATTCCTGTCCCAGCCACATAAGAATTTAACTCCATGAAGGTAGACATCACTCACTTCTTTGCTTATTGATCTATTCCTACTATCTAAGATATTCAATTGCAATGATAATTGCACAATATTCATTGAATAGTTGAGTTATCATAAAGAATAACTTTTATACATGAAACACCAGACTTTAGAATGTTCCACTTCAGTTGAGAAAGCAAACATACGATTATAATAATGTTTGAATTTCAAATAAGGACTTGAATGTGAAATAAAAAATATAACAAGAAGCAGGTGGCTTGGAAAGGTTACATAATATAAGACATATACCTTTGCTTCTTGATGTGCTAGAATTTAGGTTGCTGATCAAGTTTGACTTGTAAATCTCTAAGCAGTTGTTTGCATCACATGCTTTTTTGAAGGCAGCAATCAACACACACACACACACACACACACACTTTCATTTATAGGATTGCCTCTGTTACCCAGGGAAAGTGAAAAAAGATGACTTTAAATGACTACAGAAAGTAGTCATGATTTATCAGTTCAACAAAATGGTAGAGCAAGTATTCTCTTAGTAAAGGAAAAAGAACTGATGTTCACCAGGAGGTCTGTGGCTTGGAGGTTCATTGACCAGATCCACTTTCAGCTGTGTGGCTGTCAAGGCCTCATTACTGGAAACTCAGAGGAACCTAGCAGCGTCTTTCCGCTGCCTTCCCATCAGCTGGGAGGCCAATTCACAGGGAATAATTTTCTCCATGTGAAGACCAGCTTAAATATCCACTCTCCTTCCACCCAGGGACTCCTGAGGCTGATCAGGAAGTGTGGAAGTGGATATTTGCTCTCTTTGTGGTCAGCATAGAATCACAGCAATTTAGAGCACAAGAGACTTTCTGATTGCACATTTGTAGAAAAAAGAAAATGGAACTAAGCTAAATGTTTCCTGGCTACTTTGAAAGGAATCCTTCAACCAGCCCCAAGATCTCTGAAGCCCTACATCACTACCAATGACACTGGAGTCTCATTTTTGGCATCCCCGTCACATCTCCAAAATAAGTATCATTTTGTATACCATCACCCAAATCTAGGGAGACACAAGAATAAATACAGGTATACTAAAAAAGCAATACCATAAATTTCACCAATCTTGGTGTTTTATTTATCAGTACATATTTGCAGCACATGTGATATTTATGGTGTGGGTTGGTAGATAGATAGATAGATAGATAGATAGATAGATAGATAGATAGATAGATAGATAGATAACATCCTGGATATTGCCCTTGTTTTCATCCTTCACTTCTCTTCATCTCTGGTCCTTCCAACTCTTGTTTGTTTTTATAAGGAGAAGAAATAAAGGAAAACATAAAATGTCATAGTAACCCTATGACATGGGTATGATTAATTCCCTTTTATAGAAAGAGAGATGGAAGTTCAGGAAGTTTCCTCAGAAAGTAACCCAGCTGATGCCAAACACTATAAAACATGGCTAGGTCAGTCCTCAAATCCAAACCTGTCAGCTTCCAAGGCTGGAGCTGTTTTTCTGTCTCATGTTCCATCCCCATCATTTCTTTGGTAAGTGAACCCCATGCTCCTTCCTCATCCAACACAGATACTTACTTCAGCCTTCTATTCTGAAGACTGCTAATTGTATCCCAGTTACAAGTGCTCTATTTTGATAAAGTAATATTGTTAATATTGTAAATAACAAACGATTGCAGATGATTTCATTTTTCAATGAAGAATTTGGTGAGCTCCCTCAGGGGACAACTATGCTTTTCCAATTGTGTGTTGAAGCTTTGAGCCTCTCAGGGAGAGGTGATTTTTCTGTCTGCGATGTGCCCAGCAGAACTCCTCTAAAGGAGAATTGTGTCTATAGATTTGTAGTGGAGGGTAGGCTGACCCAGGTACAACACTGGATCCTTTTGGAATGAAGAATCTGCACTGTGAGGAGACCCTTTGGTCAGAAATGCAGCTAGGATCCCAAGTAGTATCCCTCAGGAAAGCAGCCCTGGGACAACGAGAAACGCCTGTGCTCCTTCAGCAGTTTATCCCAGGCTCCTGCCCCTTCCCTAGGTCAAAGTGAGATTCCTTGTCAGGACCTTCAGCAACCAAATCCTATGCTTTAATGAGGTTCACTGGCCTTGGCAGTTCCTGGATACTTTCCAGAAGTGTAGGCAGAGAGTTACAAGTCATCCGCCTGCAATCCAAGTTCTAAGAGCCTAGAGAAGACTTTCCAGAGCTCCACCTTCCTGGCTCACATCCGCATCTGCATTCTCCTCTCTGGAGAAACTTGTTGGTGGAGGGCCAGAACTGGGAGGGAAATCTTTGGGTCTGCTCTTCACCCCTGTCCCATATCTGACAACTGCCAGTCTTCATTTTTTAAAACATAAAATGAATAAACAGCATTGCTTTATTTTTTATATTTTTTTAAAGAAAGTGCTTCATGATGAAGTGGCAGGGCAGGGAGGACACTTCGATTTTTTATTCCAAATGTTTAATTTTGACTCCAGAGATTTCAGAGTGTGCAAAATAGGTTTTGCCTTTCTTACTTAAATTGCCTGTTGTTCTTTTTCCTATTTTCCCACTAACAAAGAATGCAACTATTACCACCCTTTTTTTTTTTTTACTAACTATCTGGCTCTTTTTCCTGAAAATGTGAATCATGACTGAAGAGGCTATTCAGCAGACCAGTGACACTTCCACTGGCCATTAGAATGTTCTAACTCAGATTTTCTTGAAATTTTTCTGTTGTTCTCAGAAGTCCCCATCTTTTTGACTGCTCGTATTTGATAATTAAGCGTAAGTCTTTCTAGGAGACTTCCTCTTTTATACCTTTCACTTTGACCTATCTTATTCTGATTAGCTATGCTTAAATATGTACCTGTACAAAAATCACTGTTGATTCCCACTCAGCAAAAAGTCTTAGAGGTGCCATCACTACACACACACACACACACACACACACACACACACACACATGGATCTTAAAAGGTTAGTACACTCAATCATCTGGAATAAATAACTCTGAATGAATGAATACATCATTGCTTTGGGGAATTCACAATGTTATTTTTTGAATGTTTTCATAAATGTAAGCTTAGATGACAGTTGTGCTATGTAGTACAAGATGTTACTCCTGTATTATCTGGAAGAACAACATAAATGTTAATCAATAGAATTCACTGTAGTTCCACATTATTGATGTTATTTTTATTTTCTTTACTGTTACTTGACCAAATTAAAAAGCTTCACTAAACATGGTCTTGTTTATCCACTTCTTTCTCAGTCATGTACAGTATAGATATGCTTATTCTTGTTTTCTATCTATTGAATTAAATCACAGGAATTTAAATAGGTAGAGCTGGGGAGATAGCTCAGTAGAATAAGTGCTTGCCTGGCAAGTGCAAAGGCCTGAGTTCAATCCCCAGATCTGAAAAAAATAAATAAATAAATAAAAAGAATTTAAATAGGTATAGAGATGAATAAAAATATAATAATATAATAACTTTTCGTGTGCTGCACACATTGTCCTCCTAAAATCCTAGGATAGTTTCATCAGTAATGATATTTGTAGATTTGTGGGGTTGAAAATGTTCTCTTTATTATACAGAAGATGAGTCAAAAGAATTCAAACAAGATGTTCACAATCATTGATAAAATAAAAAGAAATCAAAAGTCCTATTGCTGACATATTTTTTGCATATACAGACAAATGGGAAATCATAGCAAATGTGAGTCAAAAATATAAAATGATATTAATTTTTAAAATACAAAAGCCTATATTCAACATTTTACTAAATGTGCTACCATGCTTAATGCTAAAAAAAAAAAAAAAAAAACCACCACACCTCTGTCTCCATGTATGGGTTTATCCTCCTGCTGGACCATTATTATGAAGAGAATAGATGATGCTAGAACTCTAAGATGTGTTTTTTTCAGAATCTTTAGGTTTGAAGACCAAAAAAAAAAAAAAAATTTCACCAAGTCTTACTATAATGAAATAACCAGTAAGCATCATCTTTGAAATACACATTAAAGTAACACAATATCAGAAATTCAGGCAGAATGATGACAGAAAAACCATGAGAGAAACTATAGATAAATATTTTAAACACATCAAGAAGAATATCCTTGGAATTTAGAAAAAGTACACCAAAAGTATATTACTTCTCCTTGAAATTTGAGTGGTAGTTTGCTTTTGACATTTTCCAGTTCTTCTGAAACATAAGAACAAGTGTTACAAATTTAAGATCATTTCTTTTTCACTTATTTGGTCAACAATATTTCTGTAATGCCTACTGTGTAAAGAATAATAAGCCAAAGTTAAAATTAACAATTAGAGGGCCGGGCATAGTGGCGCATGCCTGTAATCCCAGCACTTGGGAGGCTGAGGCGGGAGGATCAGTGCGAGTTCGAGACCAGCCTGGGCTACCACAGTGAGCTCAAGGCCAGCCTGAACTGCATAGCGAGACCCTGTCTCAAAAAGACAAAAAAAAAAAAAAAAAAATTAACAATTAGGACCATTACAGAAGTAAGAGCTTCCACGCGAACTTTTTTTGACCATGTCCCCTATGGGTGACCACAGACATATTCTTTCACTGTTAAAAGAAGAAATATACTTCATAAGAAAAAATACTGACAGAGAATCTTAGGAAAATGATAGCAAATTTTAGAAGTCCTTATTCTCTTACTAATTACCATTACTAGAATAAGCATTCACCAAAATATGATATCATAGCCTTCCACTGAAGATTAGAAAATGGAAAATAAATCCAAAGACACTAGAAGAATATAATAAAAGTAATAGCAAAAATTGACAAAATTGAAAAGGATACAAAATAAATAACAACTCCACTGAAATATTCCATCTTACTTCTAAAGCCCTTTCGGTGATTGAGAAAAGACCAGGCCAGCTTCACTTCTGAGCTATAGCCGGTGCAGAACACCAGCCCCACAGCCCAGCAGATGCGTAATGAAAGCTGTGTCTGCAATTTAAAGGTTATAGTAGTCACATTAAAAGGGAGAACAAACAGGAGAAAATACTTTCATTGATATATTTTATTAGCCAATATATAAAAATATGCCCATTGCAACACATAATCCATATTTAAAATATTGAGATTTTTACATTGCTTTCCTATTGTGAATATATATATATATATATATATATATATATATATATATGTATATATGTATATATATTAGTACAGGGTCTATAGGATCTCGCTATGTAGATTAGACTCATAGTGATCCACCTGTTTTCAGCATCCCAAGAGCTGGAATTACAGGCACGTGCCACCGTACCCAGTCTCAATTGCTGTCTCCGCGCTCCCCAGGAGCAGGGCCAGCACCACATGCTGGGGATAGAACCCTGGCTACTGCATCTGCCTAAGCAGATGCTTTAGTCTGATGAGCTATTTGGCCAGCCCTTCTTTTATTTTTTCTTTTCTTTTCTTTTTTTTAGTGTATTTGATACATACAGGATCTCACTAGGCAGTTTAGATTGTAGTGGTAGCCCTACTTTCAGCCTCCCCTGTGCTGGAATTACTGCTGTATATCACCATGACTGAACTCGGGCACAGGCTCAGCGTGCCTGGGGACAGGGCCAGCCAGGCATATGGTGCCAGGAATCAAACCTTGGTCCCTGCGCTTCCCTAAGCAATCACTTAGTCTGCTGAGCTATCTTGCTGGTCCTAGATCTAATTTATATTTGATACTTGCCACATATCTAAATGCAGAGGAATTACATGGCAATTTCTCAGTAGCCACATGCTACTGGCTGGGGTCTATGAAACTGGACAAGATAGGCCTATGTCCCAAGTATATTCCAATTTGCTTCAATATTCTTTGCCATTTGCAATCATTTTATGTTTCATTCTTAATTTGTCATTTAAGGCAAGATAAAGACTTGTACATCAGTTGTTTCATTTGTATTCTGGGTCCCATAAGGTGGATAGCAAGCTTCTAGGTGTTGCCTTACACCAACCTCTGTGTAAGACTTTTTCAGACAGGAACATAGCTAATGGCACTCAAAAAGTCACCTAGTTACTTTGCATAGTAGTGTTTACACAAGAGGGTCTCTATAGGCATCTCTATGACTCACGATTTCATTCTGAAGGAACAAAATGGCCTAAGCCTATCTGAAGATAAATTGCTTTAATTATTAGGCAGATTGTGAAGTGTACTGTTTCAAATATCAGGCCACTCGTTGCACAGTGTCCGCTGTGGCTTCACTGTAGTATTCTCCAGGTGCTACTGTGGAGCTCAGTGTCAATGAAACACAGCCACTCAGGACTAGCTTTATGCCTTCAATTTATTTACTTCTTCCCTAGAAGAAAGCTGATCTCAATAATTGTGGGAAGAGATTATGATTTCCTAACATTGCAAGACCTGCTGTTTTAGCCAAACTCTCAGCACTGGTGCTAGTATCCATGGAAATCTCACCAGCAATTATAATATTAATTCTTAGAATTGATATCATGAAACTATATACTTAGTAACCTTTGAATTTTGGCATGTGAAACCATAAAAGAGAATACATTAATTAATACTAACAGCATATGAATTTAACTTGGAATACCTGAATTTAAATCTTAGGTTAGTTACTGTTACGGTTCGTGCCTAGTGCCCCCCCCCCCAAAGTCTCATGCAGTCATCCGGGGGCTTCTACAGTTTATGATTAATTCATGATACAGTGTTGGGAGTGTGTGTATGAGTGCTACACCTGCATAGTGGTAAATAATCTGAATACAAATAGAAGGGAGAGAGGCCTGCTAGCTACCACAGCTACTGCTCCTCCCTTTGCTCTTTTCTGTTTTCCACCACCATCAGTTGCTGCCCTCTGCCATATGCCACTCTGTCTTGGAATCAGCCAAGTATAGACTGAAACCTCCACTAACTGTGAGCTAAATAAAGCTTTCCTTCCTTAATTCTGAGTGATGGATATTTTGTTCCAGCAATGAGAGAAGGGTAACTGAGACAGCTACCTACCAGCTTTGTTTCTGAGCTTCATCTTCACTGAGATTGTAAAATAATAAAGTTGTAGAAAAGATTAAGAGAAATTAAGGTATGCAACACAGGGCCCATCATTCAGAAGCATTTCATAAACATTAGCTAAGTCATCTTTGGGTACTTAATTCCATTATTCAAATTAAAGAAGTGATCATCTGATAGCATTCCTAAACCTCTGAAGATAATTCTTTCCAAAGGAAATTCCAGCTGACCAACTTCTCAAAAAGTGTTCCCCAGCTATGACATTTTAACTTCCTTTTCACATACTTATTGTGCAACTGTGTTATTATTTTGAAACTCCCCTTCAGATCCTGTTATCAAGAACCAAATCTAATTATCATTCCGTAAACATACTCAATATCACCTGGCAGAGCAACCAAGTTTCATTATAATTTTAATTTTACCATTCTGAATCAAGAGCAGGCATTTGAGGGCCAAAGTTCTACTAATTTTGATTTTCCTAACTATATGGTTTTTTATAACATTTTTATTTGGACAAGGGGAAAATGAAATAGTGGAGTTCAGGTAAGCAGGGTTCTCTGGTGAGAGCTTCCCCGGAGACATTTCCTTCTCCTCTCCTTACTATGAAGATAAAGCTTACCCTTAGACACTTAGCTTCTCAGGTGGATAATTCTTTAGTTTTTTTCTGTCACTTATGTTTATAGTTTTTCTTTCTGAGGTTCATGTTCATTAAAAATATAAAGTTCAGGGCCGGCGAGCTAGCTCAGTGGACTAAGTGTCTGCTTAAGCAAGCATAGGGACTGAGGTTCAGTCCCAGCACCACATGCTCACTGCCCCCACCCCCAGTCATTCTGAACCAGCCATGGAGACTGGGAGCAGTGGTATACACCTATAATCCCAGTGCTGGGGCGGCTGGAAACAAGAGGATCACCATGAGTCCAAGCCACATAGTGAGACCCTACACCAAATACATTTAAAAAGACAACATAAATTCCATTCATTTATCAATTAAAAATATGGTATAAAACTAGATGTTTTTATAATTTCTCCATTGGATCTACTTCAATGCTAAATGTTTCCTTTTGAAAATCCTGGCAAATAGTTAATATAGTTATCAGTATGTGGCAGATGCTTTTCCTATTTGGTTTATAAAAATAGTGCTGTTAATCATCACAATAGCTTTAAGAAAAAGATATTATGATTTCTCCTTCATGCATTAGAAAAACCAAGCACTAACTTGGTTTAAGAATTAACTTGTCTCTTAATTGCCACGTGGTAAAGTTGGGATATGACTGTAGATTATATTCCAGAGCCTAAAACTAACCACATTATCACATTGTACCATAATCTGCTACCTATGCACATACACACACACACACACACACACACACACACATACACACTGCCCTATAAAATCAGAGAGAAAGGTTTGTGAATTAATAAGTAAATTTGTTACATTTTAGCATATTTCTGGCACCAAAATCATTTAGATAGCCTAACCTTAATGTATACATATTTCAGAAACCATATGCTTTATAAATCACTAAGGGACACAGGCAGGAATATAAAATGATCATGAAAACTAACCAAAAGGTCAAGGTAGCTTCCACCATGGCTTACTATGATATTTCAGTGCTTCTATTTATGAATTAGGAAATATTCGTCCTTCTCTCACATACATACCAAAATTATAAAAAAGATAAAGATGACTTGAGCATTGGATAATATTGACCTTTTTTTCTTTTACTTCAGCTGGAGAACCTTATCCAAGCCCAGCATCGAATGTGTGTTATACACAAAACAATTTATCTACTAGAGTTCATGGGCAGCTGGATTGGAAAAAACACATTAATTATCATTCAAGTGTAAATGCCCCCATAGACATACCATTTAATTAACAAAGAGGCCAGTATTGGAAATGAATAATTTGAGGTAAGCAGTAAGAGATGAGTGAGATAAACCCTTAGGTGCTTTAAAGATATTATCAGTGGATGAACATTTAAAAATACTCAAAATATATCTCTGTATGTGAAGTACTTGTAAACATGAAGAGTCCTTAGAAAAGAGTTCTTCCTAAGCCTCTTTCCTGTGTGCATTTAAACTTACCCCTTGTGAGGAGGAAGGGAGCTGCGTTCTTTAGGAACGTGAGTTCCTTCAGAGGCTGGAAAATCCCACCCCCTTGAATTCAAACTCTGAAAAGCTGAGAGCTAAAATCACTTCATGTAGCAGAGTTCCTCTGTCTTCAAAAACCCTTGAAATTTGTAGCTCTGCCAAGATTATAAATAGCAGCAGTATGGCAGCAGCGAATTGATCATTCTGTTCAATGTGCTCATCCCTTTTGGGATAGCTGTGTGAAGCGTGGCGGCAGCTGGGGCAGCAGTGCCTCTCAGCCTCCCTCGTCACGGTTGCTGCTGCTGCAAAACACCTTTCAGTTTTTTAATTCTTTACTGAGAGAAGCCAGAAGAGAATTTCCTGAAGCACTAAAAAATAAACAAATAAATAAAATTATACTTAAAGGTTGTTTCTTGGAGCAGCCCCAGAGATCACCAAAATTTTAAGCGAAATCACAAATAGCATCCGTGGACTTCCTGAAAATCTAAAACTCAGAATGCCAGTTTGGCATTATTGGTAGGCTGCAGTGGGTTTCTGAGGTTATCAGGTTTTGTATTAGGATTTCTGAGAATACCACTCTCAATAAAAAAAGGCCAATTGCCACACTGACCTATCAGAGTCAGTGAGGAGGTAGAAGACATCAGGTCTAGATTTTTTCATTTCTGACCTCAGTCTCCCCTGGCAACTGTCAAGCAAGTTCATTTTCAGTGCTCTTGCTCTTCTGTCCCCCAGCATCTCTTTAGGTTTTGCAATTTAATTCAGTGCAAGAAGTATTTATCCTTGGAGACGATAAACTCTTTAGCACAGGACCAGGAAACAGGGTGGGAGATGAACCAGGAAAAGGAGTTCCACAAGTTCTGTGCCTCTTGCCAGGGGACACCTCTATCTTGGGGGCCTTTTCCTCTGATTTTGTCCATTACCTCCATGATGGTTTCTGGGAATGACCTCCTTATAGACACAGCTCAACCAAATTTTTCAAAATTCCAAGAAGTAAAAGGAAATAAAGATGAAAATGTGGAAAATAAAACAATTCAGCTACAAAGAAAACCATTTGTTCCCCTCACCCTAAAGTTTTTCTCCAGTAAAACATTTATTTCAGACAGAATCTTACACAAATCCTTGACAGACAAAACAGCAAGTTCTGGGACTACTCTTGAAGCATGAAAGGAAGAGAAGCCTCTGGGTTCACTTTCCTACTGACTGGCACTTCTAGGAGTACCTGAGGCTCCTCAATGGAGCCCCCAAGGAGGCTCTGAGCATTACTTAAAAACAACCTTAAATAAAGACTTCAGGTGACAGACAGCACACCTCTTGGCCATAGTCTGGCCCCTCCCCTCCACATATACACTGTACATGCACAATAAATGTCTTAACACCTCTTTGAAAGTGATGGCATGTAGTAGCCACACTGGGTTCCTTTCTCATATCATCAGGGCTAGTCTACAGCATGTATTCCTTCTCTTAGTGACAGATAGTAGACTAAACCTTCCTTCTAGCTTTGCTGGGTTCTTGGTGAGGATGTGACCAGATCTCAAATATATATCCACATAGTAACACTATCGTAGTATAAAATAATAGCCTGAACATTCACACAATAATGATGTGTTAGTAAATAAGTGATTTCCTCACAAGTTTACGCAGTTCTCATTGCATATAAAATTATAATATTTTATTATACTACAAAGCTACTGTGATAAAATCAGCATGGTACTGGCATAAAAACAATCTGAGGATCAACTGAACAGATTAGAAGATGCAGACACAGCTACAAGCACACTTGGCCACCTTATCTTTGACAAAGGGACCAAATATGTTCAATAGAAGAAAGATAGCCTCTTTAATAAATGGTGCTAGAAATGCTAGCTTTCCATATGCTGAAGGCTTAAGATAGCCCTGTGTCTATCACCATGCACAAAACTACAGTCAAAGTGGATCAAAGATTTAAATATTAAAACTGAAACACTAAATCTTTTGGAAGAGAAAGTAAATAGAAACCTTAAGGACATAAGGGCAGCTAAAGAGTTCATGAACAAAAATCAAACTGCATAGGAAATACCTCAAAGAATCAGCAATTTGGATCTCATCTTTTTTGAAAAGTTTCTGCACATGAAAAGAAATTAGTAACATGGTAAAAAGAAAACCCACAAAGTGGCAGACAATTATAACAGACTGTCCTTCAGACAAGGGACTCCTATCTAGAATATATAAGAATTTTAAAAAATCAGGCCTCCAAAATTCAAACACCCAATCCAAAAATGAGCATCTGAAATGAATATATACTTCACAAATGAAATGAGATGCAAATGGTAAATAAGTACTTGAAAAACTGTTCAAATATATATATATATATTTGGATTAGAAGTATCTGTACAGAGAGGTTGTCATAAATGATTTGAGAAGTTCTACCTCTGCCCTCCCACTGGGAATACATCAATACTGTCAAGGAATTAACATAATTTTTTTTTCTTAAAAGTTTGTTCTAGCCGGGCGTGGTGGCGTACACCTGTAATCCCAGCACTCGGGAGGCTGAAGCAGGAGGATCGGTGCGAGTTTGAGACCAGCCTGGGCTACAAAAGTGAGCTCAAGGCCAGCCTGAGCTGTATAGCGAGACCCTGTCTCAAAAAGACAGAAAAAAAAAAGTTTGTTCTGAGTAAAGCTTAGTAAAAGCTTGATTCATGTGCTATTATGAATAACAATGATTATCAGCCATTTGGAAACAACCCAAATATCTATCAACAGAGGACACATAAAAAAAGATATGGCATTTTTGCACAATGGAGTATTATTCAACTATAAAAAAGATAAATTTGAGACTTCTGTCAATAAACAGATGCTGTTAGAGACTGTATTGATAAATAAAATAAATCAGATCCACATGTGCAAATATCATATTATCTTGCTAGTGTGAGAACCAGAAGGTGTCACAAAAATCTCAAAGTTACAAGAGATAATGTGAAAAGGGAACAGATCATTCAATGGAAAGGAAAAACTGGAATGAGGAAAAGGACAAATGAAAGAAGAGAAAAAAATATATTTAGGTATATATACAGAATAACTGATTGTATTGTTGGTTTCTGCTGGTCTTTTGAAAGGAGCAGTTAATGCTTAAAAAAATTTATTCAGATTATTTTTCCTCTTTTGAATACCTTATAACTTCTTTGTTGTTTTGTTTTGTTTTTCTTTAAACCAATCTTACACATTTATATCTGATAATTTGATCAACTAATTTAAAGATAGCATCATGTAATGCAATAATCATTACTGAATTCCTATTACTTAGTGAAATCTAGTATGGTTTTTTAATGTTTTTTTCAATCATTATTTTGTATTCTTTTTTTAAAAAAACATATTTTAGAGGAAACTAAAATTGCTCACACCTGAGGTAATCTCGCTTAGAACAGAAAACAAACCAGGGAGCAAAAAAGAGATTTTGAGTGCCTGCTTAGGCAGACACAAGGGTAGGACATTGGAACCTGCCTGCCGTGCCAGCCCCACCTTGGCCTCCGGGGCACGCTGAGATAATGATTGAGAGTGAGTGTTATGGTACACGCCTGTAATCCCAGCACTTGGGAAGCTGAAAACAGGAGGATCACTACAAGTTCAATCTGTGTAGTGAAACCCTGTAGACTCTGCACTAAATAAAAAAATAAATAAATAAATAAATAAATAAATAAAAAGATTTTGATACTGAAAGTAAAATACTTACTAAAAGAATCCTAAGAGGGAAGAAACATTATTATTAACTGGACAGATCACTGAATATTTGAAAGAATAATTAAAATAATGGAAGATGTACCCTGAAGAAGAGATTTCACTGGAAAATAAGAACTCAGCAATCATCTGGCAGACTAAGGATATAATATATATATATATATATATATATATATATATATATATATATATATTATGTATATTCATTCCATGGAATAATGTCCAATGTCCACCGTTCCAAGCGGAGCTCCCTCTTGCAGAACACATGCATTCACTGGCAACTCAATTCAAAGCACATAAATATGGCTGATCATTATTATTCATAATAGCACATAACTCAGAAGGTTTACTCAGAACAAACTTTTAAGAAAAGAATTTATGTGAGCTCCTTGACAGTATGGATATTTTCCCCTCCAACTGGGAGAGCAGAGGTGGGACTTCTCAAATCATTTGCAGCAACCTGTCTTTACAGATCCTTCTGACCTCTGAGATCTTTACTCAAGGCATGTTGGGGAGAAGTATGGAAATCCTGGCAATTCACCTTCCTGTGTGTTAGAAAATATTCCAAAAATACCAACCAATATGTTTCCTTCCTATTTGTGTTTTCGTCTTCCATGCTAGTTGATCCATCTTCATAACTTGAAAAAGAGGGTAAGACTATAGAAAGCTGAAAAGAACGGAACTTTTTTCTCCTTTTTTGATTTTCAAAAGCTTAAGTAAAAAGTGTGGAAGAGAATGACTACTAAAAAGTTGTTCTTATCCAGTCTTTTATCTTCCATCCTTTTACCTTGAAATCCAAGAAAATAAATCTCCAGATTTGTGGAAAGGATGAAAGACTAGACAGGTGAGAGTAATGGAAAAAGGTCCTGAGAAAGAGTATGAGACCAATGGGACCAGCAGTGAATCAAGTTCAAAGCCAACTCAGTAAATATGTACATTAGAGGTTGGCTATGTGCCCTTCCCACTGGCAGCCAGTGAAGATACCCCTTCCACACCACTCAGCCTTTGGGTTATAAACCATTTGAGCTTCGTCCCTTCTCTCCAAATGACATGTAGATGACTGTGTGATCTAGTGGTATTGAAACATTAATATGCAATGTGATCAATTATAGGACTCCATAAAGTACAGGTGTTGGGCTCCCCCTCTAGTTTCTGATTCAGTAAGTCTGCAGTAGAGCCCTAGCAGATGCACTTCTAGTAAGTTCTCAAGCAATGCTTATGTGGGCTGGGGACCACATTTTGAGAATGGTCACCTGAGGTTGTTACAGGCCAGTCATAAGCAGTAAGAAGGGAAACAAGGTTCCACAACATATCTATATGTCAGTAACAACAATATATGAGCAATTTCCGGAAAGGCATTTGAGATTGTGCTAACAGTACACTCTACAAATGTTCATGTAGCTTGGGTCATGATACAACCCACCAAAAAAATAGTTTGAAAATCAGTATGATATACACCTGAATATTGAGAGTGCACTCTTATCTGCATATCTTGGGGCTCCTTAAGTCTAATGACAAATTTTTGCCCAAGAAATTGTTTAAACAGATTGAATTAGATAAAGACATCTAAGGTCATTCAAGGGCACTGCTTCAAGGTGCACTCCCTCTTGCAAAACACATACATTCTCTGGGAACTCAATTCTAAGCACATAAATATGGCTGATCATCCTGCACAATAGATATAACTCAAGCGCTCTCATAGAAGTGTTTTCAATAAATATTTTCTGGCTAGTTAAGCGATCACCGAATTGTGACAGTCCCAAACATGAGCTGGGTTTACTTCTACTTTCCTGTCTCCCCTTTGTTCCCATGTCCACATGTGAGCAACAGCAGGGCCAAGAAAGTGCCCGTGGGTTTTCCTGCTGGAGGCCTGAGCATGGAGCCTTCTAAAGCTACTCTTCCAGCTAATGAAATTTAAAGAATGTCAGGCGACAGATTTCTGTTGTTGAGGAGAGGAAAGGAGGCTCCCAGAGATGTGGTCCTAGTAGGCATTCAAAACCTCCAGAATTCTTAGCTCTTGCTTATCTTGGCTTGAACCTCTGCTAGAATTTAAAAAAAAAAAAAAAAAAAAAGGAAAAAGAAAAACCCAAGCAGTCTTGTGAAAACGAGCTTCTTAGTAAACTACATAGCCACTTCCTGGTTACCCCTGATATGAGAATAACCTTTAAACTATTTCCATTTCTGATCCCAGCTGGAAACAGGAAACGCATGGGGTACAGCTTTAAACAAAAACAAAGGGACCAAAAGATAAACCAAATTGTCCCGGGGTTCAGAAGAGGTTTATGCCAAGTGTTAGAGGAATCAGATCTAGTGGATCCTCCCCCACTTTCTGCCGTTCCAGAAATTCCTTCCAGGGGAGGGGGTGGGAAGGAATGGGCTGCACTGAATTGCGCGACACTGCCATCTTCAGGGCTAACTGGGAACATTTCTCAGGGTCAGTCAGATAAATTATCTTCCTAAAGCTTCATTTAAATATAATCAGATGGTTAAAAATTTGACAGCAGACAGCCTGGAACAGATTTTTCTACTGTTTCCAATGTTTGAAAAGTCAGTAGACACAGCTTTTTTGTGGTGTGTGCACATTTTTAAAAAATATTTGCTGATTGAAAAGCCATTTACAATAAATAAGAAAGTTTAAATAGCTCAAACTACATTGCCAAATGATGGGAGTAACACAGACACAAACATATTGTTATGAAAAAAAAAAATTCCTTAAGAAGAAAAGTATGAATCGAATGATTTAGCAGTGCTGTTTGAACAGATGGTGCGATTAACAACTAGTGTGTTAGCCATCTAAGGAGTTTACAGACAAGTAAACAAATGCAAGGGAAAAATCACTTTATTCCCCCAAAGAGATGCTAGTTCATTTCATTACAAAAATTTGGAAGTCTGCACTTTGAAACTTGGATAGTTTAAGGGCATACTGAGAATAAGGACGCAGGGAATCTTGAAAAACTATTTCATTTCTTATCAAGGGCTGATGTTCAGCATGGGCTCCAGTAAGATGGAGAAGTTGGGGTTGCCACTGTCACCGAAGTGCTGGAGGCAGCTGGGGCAGGGATAAATACACTGGCCTGGAGTAAGGGGTCAGGTCCTGCCCTGCCTGTGGCACCAGCTGCTGCGGCTTGGAGGCTGTCCTCCCTCTCTCTGGACCCACTTTCTTTGTTTGGAAAATAAGACCGAGAACCAGCTGAGCTGTACAGCTGTACTTCAGAAACTTTAATATGCACCTGGGGATCTCATTAAGATGCAAATTCTAACCTAAAGCAGGGGCTGAGGCTGAGAGTCCTCACGGGCTCCCAGGTAATGCTGACTTTGCTCTTTGGCAGAACACATGTTCATCACCGAGCGCCAGGATTCCTTCCAGCAAAGTTACTCTGATATGCTAAGGGCTGCCCAGAGAGGAGAGCAGGAGACATTTCTTTCCCAGAGTTATGATCCAAAAATATTGACAAAAATATTTCCAATTTATAAAAATAGACAATAAATATAACAAAGGTTGCACTGATCTTAAAGACAAGTATTTTATTTACATTATAGAATTAACAGTGAGAATTGACTTTTATTGGAGGCCAGGTGAGGGAAGGGCCCTGGAAACTGGATGGAGAAACCAGATACCTAAGGCTCACAGAGAGCGAAGTTGAGAGACGGTGTCATCAGCGAGCGGCTGCAGTGTCTTCAAGACTGGACTTGAAACC
>PVJA010029466.1:0-26631 GCA_004027025.1 Myocastor coypus
CTTTTTTGTTTTACTTCAGATGTTATTAATTCAGAGATTATATATATATATATATATATATATATATATATATATATATATATATATTTCAGAGGCTATGTCTGATACGAATTCCTCTATATGTTTTTGCATTTGTTTCTTTACTTCAGATGCTATTAATTCAGAGATTTCTGCTGTGTGATTCCCATTTTCTTCTAAGCTAGTGTCTCTGACATTTGTTCTGAGTGGGCTCAGGGCCTGAGATTATATTTTGGTCCTTCTCTTTGTCATTTTGTAGAGGACTGTCCTCTGACCTTTGTTGTAGAACTTTTGTGACGTTATGCCATTAGCACCTGCTGAAATTTGGGTGCTGATCTATCAAGTTTGGTGGTGTCCAGATGTGCCTGCCTGAGACTGGCTGCTGTGCTCAGTTTCTTTCCTGCTGCAGCTCATAGAAGCAAGCCCACTTTGCTCCTCTGGCAAGATGTTCAGCTCCTGGATTAGCTAGGAGGGTCTGACCCTCAGTCTCTGTGCAGGAAATATTGCTGCAGGGTTCCACAGCAGATGCTGGGGCTGGGTTCTGGGTGGGGAAGAAGTTCTGGTGGCATGGTGATCACAGGCCAAGAGTTCCTATCTGCATGCCCGCTGGGCCAGGGTCTGAGGGATCGGGAGAAGTTCCAGTGGCACAGGAGGCACAGGCTAAGAGTTTCTACCCACATGCCCACCAGTGTGTGTGGTCTGGCAGGGCAGAATTTCTGGTAGAATGCGAGCCTCAGGCCAAGTGTTCCTACCTGTGCACCTACTGATCTGGGGTCTGGGATCCTGATTTTATCATTACAAATTTTATGTATATATTATGTCACACTCTACTCCTTATACGTGTACAAATTAATCTTAATTAAAAAATAATAAGTAAAGCAGGCATAATGGTGTCTATAATCCTAGCCCTCAGGAGGCCAGGGCAGGAAAGATCTCTATAAGTTCAAAGCCAACCTTACCTACATAGTGAGTTCAAGGACAGTATGAACTACACAGTGAGGGCTGGGGAGATAGCTCATTGGTCTAAGTACCTACCTGGCAAGCACAAAGTCCCAAGTTTGATCCATGGTACCTCATGCCACGATGGCCTCAGAACCTCAGGTGTTCCATGCTGGCCCTAAAACTGGATGTGGTAGCACACAGCTGTAATCCCAGCACTGGGGTGGCTAAGACAGGAGAATCACCATAAGTTCAAGATACATAGCAAGACCCTTTATCCAATAAAATTATTATTATTATTATAAAAATGAACTATGCATGAGACCTTGTCATGCAAAAAACCACTGCAAAAATGCTATTGCTGTTGCTCACTTGCCCAACATCATAGCTTAGAATTACAGCACACTCCTTGCATCACTAGTTGACTCTCAGGATGGAGGTGACTGGGAAAAATTAAAATATAAGGCAAGGAGTTGACTACACGTGTATTGCTTTCACATCATTATAAAGTTGAAAAGTTGTAAGCCAAACCTTGATAAGTTGGGCCCCAGCTGGATTTTGTTAGAGCAATGCGAGCTGATGAAGTAAGTGGGGATACACACGGTGTGTTGTAAAAATGAAAGAGTCCATGAACCTGGGACGATCTTGAAAAGATGGCTAAGTGGTTACAAAAGATTGTAAGCTTAGGTAAAACAAAAATTTTTAAGACTAATTATATATCCTCTATGCTTCTACTCTGCATTTGAGACAGCTCAGGATACATCTAGACATTTCATTGGGCCCTCAGTGTGGAAGCTCTAACACACAGTAATACTGACTGCCCACTTGAAATATGGAACTGTGGTGTTGGATTTTTTAATATGTTCAGTCTCAATTATAATTACGCACAGAGGCAACTAGTGGTTACCATACTTGGCAGTGTAGATACAGAGAACAATTTGATTGGAGGTTGGCAAATGTGGATAGAAAGATAGCAGGGCAGCATTTCAGGAGAGTGGTGATATTTCTTAAAGAAGGTGTTGGCAGCAAGAAATTGAACAGAATAAATATTTTTGGCTCAGAAGACATAAGAGTACTTTGGGGTTGATAGAAGGGATAGGACTAAGAATTATTTCTAGATATCTGACTTGTAAAACATGTATGTGGTAAGGCAATACACTGTGGAGGCCTATTTGGGAATAGTGTAAGGAAAAGAGGTTGACCTCGAATTGCTTATAAAACATTCAAACAAAAGTCCCACAGGAACATAAGGAGCACAGAAGAGAGATGAGGTGGACATCTCACATTTGTTCTACTGCAAATTGTCATCCCCTTCCTCCAACATAGTGGTTTAAACTGAGATGCTGCTGTCCTTCTGCAAACATTAGCCCTCCTTAGAGCAGAAAGGAGACACAGCGATGCAAAATAGACCACACTCCCCTTACTACAGCTGGACCTCTTCTTAAAGCTTTTATATATGGAACAGAAAGACATGCTTAGACTCTCCATAGCCTACTTTATTATTATTGTTTTCTTATAAAGTATCTCTTTGGACTTTAGTAGAAACGCTAGATTTTTCACTTATAAAACTCACAATATAGTTGGAATAAAATACACAAAATAAATTTTCAGAAAATCTTGCCAGTAATAAACTGCCTACAAAAAAGGCAGCTCTGAAAGAATAGTGTGCTTTTTGTATTTCTTTCTGTTTGATTCTCTATATCCAGTATGCTGCTAAAACAGGTCAATTTTGTGTTAATCCTTTTCTCTCCTATTGCCTATAAAAGTCTATCTATAGCCTTAACTGAAAACTGTAAGAATGAGAAACAAAATCAAACATTTTAAATACTCAAATTATCAAGTAAGATGAAGAGAAAATGCCAGGAAGTAAATAAATAAATCAGGAAGTCTAGGATTGCTAGCAAATTAGATCTTTCCTACTTAGATTATTCTCTTTCAACTTAAAGCCTTTGAAATTCATGGTAATTAAATCAAAAGCTTCAGTTGTGTTAATGCTTTTCTAGATCAAGTTCCAAGAGTTAACCCTCCAATGACCTTGATCAACTCAAGCACCGGGTAAAGGCCTCTAACACCACATGTCACCAATCATTGTCTATTTTCTTACTTCATTTTCTGCCACATCCTAGATCTATCTTTAGGCTCCAATCTACCTATAGTGGACATCTTTATGTTTCTAGAACAACCACTGCACTTGTTGGAATAGTCCTTCCAGAGATATTCTTTCTTCTCAGTTTTAAAAGATGCCTTATCTCCCACCTCATCTTTCTCTCTCAACACTCTGATACATTTCCTTTCATAGTACGCGATCTACTTGCATATGCATTTGTTATTTATTTCCTGTCTTCAACAGTGGAGTCTAATCTGCATGGAAGATAAGGCATTGTTTCTCTTTCACCACTGTACTCTTCAGAATTAAAAACATGCTTTGCACATGTAAGGCACTCCAAGCAGTAGAGGCAAAATGAGACTGAGGCAAAAAATTCCATCTTCATTTGTCTTTTGTATTTTATTTGGAAATACTGAATTCCCCAAAGGACTTTCATCATGGTTTATTGGTTCAGACTGTGTCATGTCACCTGTATACTTCTGGCTCAATCTCCTAAAAGTGGACTGAGTTTGCCATGTTTGGATTGGATATAGTCCAAATCATTCCTGGGGAGGGCCCAGCCTTCTTGACAAAGGAGGGATGCTATCTGAGAACAAAAATGCCCAGCAAGGAAGGGGAGATGGTGGTCAGGGAGGCAAACAACAAAGTCAGCCATCATACTGATCACAAGATTCCCACCTCCTGGCCAGTTATCCTTCAGTCCATGAAGTGTGATGCTTCTGTGCATCTTGCAGGATCACTCCTCTTGCTTTGCATTCTTCAGTTCACCCACTATTCATTGATGCATCATCATGAACACCTTTGCCCATCTGTTATGCATCAGACTGAACTGAACTCTGAAAATCTGGGGCTACGAAGTACATGAGACATGTCTCATTTTATTTATTTATTCATTGTTTCAGAACCTTTGTTTGTTTATTCACTCATTTTTATGGCCGGCTCAGCCCGCGCCGAGGGCACGGCTGGCCCAGCATGTGGTGCCGGGGATCAAACTGTGGTCCCTGCAGCTGCCCAAGCTTTCCCAAACAGGCGCTTTAGGCCACTGAGCCATCC
The DNA here is from genome assembly GCA_004027025.1 of Myocastor coypus. NCBI lineage: Eukaryota > Metazoa > Chordata > Mammalia > Rodentia > Myocastoridae > Myocastor > Myocastor coypus. The sequence goes on from PVJA010029466.1 coordinate 4,118, forward strand.
CGCTGGGCCCATGTCTCATCTTAGAACATATCATGCCACACTGTGCATAAGCAGTTGTGTAGTCCGTTATAGTGTTGTGTCTTAAATGTCTTATAGCAAGAGCTTGACATTGCAGACATGGGAATAGTTACTAGATCTCCAAGTAGAATTCTTTACCTATTGAATAAGTAGTTGATGATTAAGTAACCAAATAAATAACCGAATGGATATACATGTGCTGAGGGCCTAGGCTAGTTCTTTACATTGATCTCTATATTCTACAAAGCAAATGAATTACAGAGATGCATGCCCAGCTCTATGTCAGCAACATTTTTCTTTAAACACAGCATATAGAAATATTAGCTCACAATATATCAAATACCCTTAAGATAACTTTAAAGGAAAGCATAATCACAGATCACCATAACTTTGGCAAAGGCAAAAAAAATAAGTAAATTAGATTTCATCAAAATTAAATTCATTTGTGCTCCAGAAACATAACAAAAAAGATACAAAGATGCCCCAAGACTGGAGAAAGTATTTTTAAGTCATAGATATGATAGGGAGGTTGTATCCAATATGTATAAGGAACTCACAACTCAATGATACAAAGATAAATTATTCAGGTTTTTGTAAATGAGAGAAAAAGATTGCACTTTTTTCAAGAAGATACACAACAGGCCAAAAAGCACATACCAAATTGCTCAATATTGTTAGCCATGAGCAAAATGCAAATGAAATGCAATTAATTATAAATTAAAGCAAAACTCATAGAGAGTACCGCTTCATGTCTACCTGAATAACTACAGTAAAAAGCGGGTATAAAAATAAGTGCTAATGAAGATGTAGACCCCCCTTCGGGTTACTAAAGTGGGCACACTCAGTGGTCCCAGTGGGGTCATGTGAGTCTGAGAACATGGCTATGTTAAGAACAAAGTGGTGAAGCTGTTATGGAAAACTGCCCAGTGGTTCTTCAGAGGTGAAACACAGAGCTACTGGATGATCCAGCCACCCTACCTCATCCTATCTGTACTCAAGGAAAAACAGAAATGTGTCCATACAAAACCTTTTACCTACTGTCCTCAGAAGCATTATTCATAGTGGTCCGAAGAGCAACAAACCAGGTATCTACCAGTTCATAAAGAAAAATAAAAAAATAAAAAACTTACACAATGAAATACTATTCAATAATTTTTTTAAAAGTAGCATATGCATATGAATCTGAGAAATCTTATGCAAAATGAAAAGAACAATAGCCAGGCGTGGTGGCACACACCTGTAGTCTCAGCACTTGGGAGGCTGAGGCAGGAGGATCACTGTGAGCTTGAGACCAGCCTGGGCTATAAAAGTCAGCTCAAGGCTAGCCTGAACTGCATAGCGAGACCCTGTCTCAAAAAGACAAAAAAAAAAAAAAAAAAAAAAAACAAGGCCACATACTAAGTGAATAGATTCACAGGCAAAGGATGTGTAGAGACAGAAAATAGAGTATTGGTTGCCTATGGTTGGGGTAGTAAAGTGGGCACTAACTTCTAACAGATACCCATTTCCGTTTTGGAGTAATGAAATGATTTGAAATGAGCTCTTTGCACAATTTTATGAGCACGCTAAAAACACTGAACAGTACATTTTAAATGGGTGGGTGGCATGACATTGTCCATAACCTCAATAAAACTATCATTATTAAGAACGTCATTATTAAAGTTTCCGGTATTCCATAGAGATCATAATGGTGAAAAGAAGTTTCAAAGCCATACAAAGAAAACCAGCCAGATGAGGCAGCCACTATGGCTTTTCTTTGCAACCTAACGCTACCCTTTGGGAAAAGCCTAATCAGAAGTGACTGCTGCAGGTTGCAAGACCAGTAGTTGATCCGGACTCATGGGTGCAAGCTTAGGCCCGGCAGAGACCATCCTGCTGCCCTTCTTCCTTTGACTGAAGTTTCTGATTTTCCTGCAGCCTGAAACACTGCTCATTTGATGAAGGCAGCAAAGGCTAGCCTGTGCCTACCCACAACTCCCTCCTCAGCCACATACTGACGACGTCCCGAGGCACCTGCTGTCCCTGAAGGCTGAGTCCCTTTTGTGTCCTTCCTCACTGTGTCCCAGGAAGGCTTCCCATCTACTACCTGACTGCCCAACTCTCTGGAAAAAGCCCCCCCTCGAGCCCTTCCGACTCTCACTCCAACACTGGTTGTCACCTGTTCAGCTTCTTTCCTGCACAGTAATTATATGTATTCATAGCTTGATTTGACATTTCCAAAGAAAAATGCAATTATAGCATCCTGAAAAGTAGAACTAACCTGCTGATGATAGTTGAAGAAAAAAAAAACACTTCCAAGATTTATTTCAGCTAAATCTCTCAGAATAGTGTTACTAAATGCTAGTGGAGGCTAGAACTGGCTCATTTTTCTTTACCTAAATACTTAATTTTGCCCAACTTCAGACATTAAACTTCTACAAACTGTGCAAAAAACTCGACTGAGCAACTTAGAAACATAAGTATTATATGGGGTACAGAAGGTGAGAATAAACCTATGAGAATTGAGTAATGCATAAAAAAAACACTAAGTGCAAATTATATTATTTATACTTCTCACATTTAGAAATTTTCACAGTATTATTAGCAGTTATTATAGTATTTGTTTCCATTTACCATCAGCTACTGGCTTAAACCTCAGGCCTTCATTCCAACTCCTCCCCATGGATGCATTTTATTCAGACCATTTAGTAAATGCTATCATTGTACTAATGAGATCAGATGCACAGAACTCGGTTCAAGCTCTGATTTCCGTACCTATTGATTGGATGGTCTTGATCTCTAACTATATAGGCCCCATCATTCCTGACAAAGTGCTGCATGAATATGATATATTACTAAAACTAGATTTGTCTGTCCTATGAGACTCTTTCACCTGTTTTGCTTGAAAGACGTGGAGAGTCCATCCTGTATTTAGATAATACTTTTGTAGGTATCCGGATATTATGATGAAAAGTCCCATATGAAATTAAGGGTTCTGAGTCCTTGGGAGCCAGACTGGGTTTTCAAAATCCTCAAATGCCCAGCAGCACCAGTGCCATTTTCTCCCAGAAGCCTTTTCACTCTCTTTCCTTGTCAGGCCATGTTTGTTTTCCTCCTGCAAATTATCATTTTGTGTGCAGCTCAGTCCGAGAGCAGCTTTAATTAATGAGCCAGGTTTCTGGCATTGATAAGAACTGCTAGGTGAAGGTCGAGTGTGGAGGGCAGTTCTCATTAAATACGCAGAATGTGGCTGCAATTGGAAATGATACTGTCTATCATTTCCTGAGCCGCTGTCTTATTGCAACAGCAGGGATGGCGTTCCAAACTTTAAGACTCTAATAAGAAAGGGCAGCATTAGGTGAAACATTTGCTTTCACCCCAGCTCTTAAAATAATGCAGTCCTCCTACTTATGTAGCTGGACAGGACCAAATAACACCCCTGTGGGTGGTCGACAGAAGACCTCCTAATCTCAGCACCCCCATGCTCCTTCCAGGGCTCCCAGGCCATTCACATAACTAGAAGTCAGGCATTCTGGACGATGCTTTGAATCCAAAAAGCCAAGAATCATGACAGCACTTTAAATACTGTTATTTATATGTGTTAACTTTATCTGCAGCATACTTTAAGTATTTAAAAGGTTAATTTTGTAAGTTTTTTACAGCTTATTTCTCCTTTCTTATTACTACTATGCATAGAGAATACAAAATAGTAAAAAAGAAAAAGAAAATAAACATTAGAAACAATACAGAATTTCACTAAACAAAATAGGAATTTTACAGTGGTTGCTGTAGTGGATGATGTTGCCTTCAAATTAATTGCTTAGATTAACACATATAAGCATTAAACAGTGGAAACACACATATATATGTATGTATGTATATATATATATATATATATATATATATATACATATATATAATTTAAAAGGACAAAAAGAAATTACGCATCAACTGCTCTCCTCTGTAGACCAGCAGAAATCAGCAAAATGATCCAAGCCGTCTTGATGCATATGTAAAAATATCTCCCCACTCTGGTACTGTCTTTTTCTCATTTCTGTATGGTTTATTTTTCTTGCAGCTAGGGACATCTCTGCCCAGAGCAGTACATGTATAATAAGTGATGAATTTACCTCAATAAATGTATCAAATTCGGCAACTTATATCAGGTTCACTCTGGACTACATAGTCTATGGGTCTGAACAACCCTATAAGAGCACACACCCATCAGTGTAATATTCTTCTTAATTTTATATATTTTATTAGAACCTTGAAATCTATAATGTGTACTTTCCTTGTAGGTGGTTGGCACATTTACATAACACATCTACATTTCTTTTTTATCTTCTTTTTCTCCCCTCTCTCCATCTCACAGTGCCGTTCCTTTTGGAGTAAGATCTCTGTCCTGCTTCTTATTTCTGTCTATATTTTAGGTTCTACTACCAGAAAAAACATGACACATTTAAAGGTGTGTGTTTGACTTATTTCACTTAACATTATGAGTTCAAGATGCATTGATTTTCCTACAAATGATTCAAGATTTCTTTATGCTCTGCTGTAGCATTGTAGCAACTTACAGAACATTTTCACAACCCTAAGAGCCCTCTGTACCACACATCCATCCCTCCTGCCTGCTGGCAACCACTGATCCTTCTGTACAATCACTGTAACAGTGTTGTCTGTTTCAGAATCACATATATGAGGGGTAATCAGAAATGCAACGAACACTTAAGTTAAAAATATTACAGTGAAAGACATTGCCATCAATCTCCCTCAAAGCACTCCTGACCTGCTTCACGTTCCTTTCTTTGGGCCCCTTTCAGAAGCAGTTCTGGAAGTCATTTTTTATGAGTACCTCTAGTTGTGCTGTTCTGGCTGCCTTGATTTCTTCAGACAACTCAAGACATTTACCTTTCAGGGTCATTTTTATTTTGAGGAAGAGCCAGAATTCTCAGAGTGATAGATCTGGTGAGTAGGATGGATGGGGACACAGCATATTGTTTTCACAAGTCTGTCTTTCTTTTGGATGGCGCTGAACAGTAGCACTTACTGCTCTTTTGATTGCACTTTGTAAAGAAACAACAGGGACTTTCCCTAACTGCTTCAAAGGGCAAGAATGATCTCAGAAGGATGTGCAAAGCAAGGACTGGTATTCTGTGCAGGAGTAAAAGCAATGTGTCTACTACAATAACAGTCTTTCAAATGCTTAAGCATTTATATGGTGTCTTAGTTTCTCATTGCTGGCACAAAATATGTGCCATGTACAAGTTAAAGGAGGAGAGGTTGATTTTTGCTCACAGCTTATTGAGGGTTCAGTCCGTAGTTGGCCAGTTTCAAGGCAGAGCAACGTGGCCAAGTGGTACTGCTGAGTGGAAACAGTCCATGGAGTAGTAGGCTGGAACCTTCCTAACCCTTTTTACTTCATTCAGACTCTAAACCTATTGCATGGTGCCTCGCACACCCAGAGTCTACTTCCTATTCTCCACACCCAGGACTATGCTAGCCCATTCAGTGGGAGTGAGGCAGTTATCATATGCCCAGGGTCTGGCAACTCCAAAAAGCCTCACCACAAGCACTCAGGCTTTGGAAGGACATCTAGATATAAGCCATAACAATAACTCTTGTAATTGAAATTCTATGTTCTAGCCTTTTACATTTGTTTTCATTTGGCAATTTCACTTACACTTTTTCTGTGGCTCAGTGCTTTAGTGCTGAATACTATTCCTTTTCCTGGAGGAACCACTTTGCTTACCTAGTCATCTACAGAAAGACACTGTGATTACTTCCAATATTTCACAATTATAAGTAAAACTAGTATCAACATAGATATATTCTTATGTGGACACAGCTTTTTAGTAAGGAGTACAGGTTACAGCTCATATGGTATGAGTATATTTAAAATGTAAGAAACGGCCACACTGTTTCAAAAATGGCCCTATCATTTTACATTTCTACCAGCAATAACTGAGTTTCTTGTTTCTGCACATCCCTGCCAGCCTTTGGTGATGTTCTGGATCTGGCTGTTTTAATAAGTGTGAAATGTTATTGCGCTATTATTTTAATTTATTTTCCTTCATGACATGTGATGTGAAGCATCTTTTTATATGCTTACTTACTTACCATCTGCATATGTTGGTGAAGGAGCAAATATTTTTATTTCCACTTATTTATCTACAATATTTAAAAATGATTTAGACATATGTAAATATTCACATTTTAAAAGCCCAGTGAGTTAAATCGCAGGTACTAAAGGGTGCATTGCTGGAGAGGCTATCGTATTGTTTGATGGAAGGACTGCCAATTCATCAACGTGGGAAATGACATTTTCAAGTCAGTTATAAAACAGTCATTGTTTTAAAGCACTAGGAAACAAACATCTGAATTGTGGAAAAAAAAAACCTTTACTGCAGCAAAAGTGCTTAGACTGGCTCCACCCTAAGCTGGCCACAATGTGTGGTGAAAGGAAACTGAACACAACATTAGTCCACACCATGCCCCAAGCACAGAGACAACCCTGGTCCAGATATTTAGCAGGGCAGGTTTGTCCTGGATTCCTAAGCCAAAACACAATTTACAGAGAGCCAATGTTAAGTGGACTAACGTTAAGTCGGCCAGGTAGATGAGAGCTTTCTGGAAGCCACCTTGTCATTCCTAGCCATCACAGGTGTCTGGCATTCCCATTCCTGTCTATTAACGACAGAAGTTGTTGAGTAATTGCATTCACCCACTATGGGCTCTGTAGATTCTAATCTTTCTGCCCTTTCCTCTTTCCATTGTTTGTCCAAGGCTCAAAGACCCATCTGGAGCATTCAGTTGGCTGGAAGGCCCTAAACCATATGCTTGGCTCCAGCTGCTAACTGGGAGAGAGAGCAAGTATCTCACTTTTTCTTTTTCTGGGAAAAATAAGCTGAGCCTCTGGTCAATGTGGCAGTGCACCAAAATTAGAAAATGGGCTCAGAGAAGCCAAAAAATGTCACATGACTATTGAACCTGTGGCCCTTTCTTCACTATGCCATTTTAAAAATTACATTTTAAAGACTAAAAAAATAAAAAATCTAAAACAAAAACCAGGACAGAAACAGAGAAACATACAATACACATAGTACAGAGTCTCAAAAATAAGAATAGAAAATTAATAATAGTTGTTAGACTATGTATTTTTATCATCAAATCTATTGCTCAGATTCCCAGAAATAGATATGTAAAATTGGTCAAATAATTAAACATTAACTTTTGCTTTCAATGAGCCTTAATTGATGATGCTCTTTCTGTGTTCATTCCAGAATCTGTGTTTCTGTGTTCTTTTTACCAGCTGCCTTTTCCCTTCTGATGCACCTGCCTCTTGTCTCTCAGATTTCAGCTCCTCCGGCTACATCCAGTGTCCACAGTTCCTGAAGTCACTGGAATAACTTCCCCTTCCCTAACTCATTCTGATAATGCCCTTTAAGATTGTCCTTTCCTCATTAACTGTGAAGCCTGAGCATTTCACTAAGATGTAACATCTGCAGGCAATACTTAGCCTCATGATGCAGATCTTTCCAAGTGAAATATCCAGCAAGCAAGGACAGCAAAGGGATGTGACAGCTTCCAGTCTTTGCCACAACATTCTCCTACCCCTATCACTACAAACGCACCTGCTTCCATCTCTTGGCCCCTAGATTCAAGTTTAATATCTTGTCTTGACATCGGCCTTCAGCCACCATAGATACTCTAGGGGGAACAGGGAAAAGCTGTCCCGATACGGGGGTCTTTGTAATCTTCTCGACCCATGGATCCTGAGTAAAGTTCCACCCCAGGCCAACAGCCTTTTTCCTATCCAATCCCGTATCAGTGTTGAAGGGGGAAGGGAGGAGGGAAGCGAAGAAGACACTAAACGGGCTCACTGGCTGTAAAATGTGACTAGCTTCAAGAAAGGAGGCATTTATGAGGTGATGAGGCTGAAGATAGAGAAAACCCAGGGGTAATTGGGGAGGGTTGGACCAGAGCCCTAGATAAAGAGTCACAGCAGAAGAGTAATTATCAGAAATGAAGAGGATGTGAAAATAGCTCTTGCTTTTTTAGTTGGACCCTCAGCTGACTAGAGGGATTTAGAAGTCACAGCACAACTTGATAAATAGCTTTCAACTTCTGCTTTCTTAGCACCAGCCCGAGGCTGGCTACCAAGGGAGCCTGAACACAAAAGAATAGAGCTCCTCCTTCTCAAACATCCTCAGATTTGTGATCAAGGTACTTCATGCGGAGCTCACGGCCAGCAGCCCTGTGTTCAGCCATGTGTTCTCCTCCATCACTAGCTGGGCCACAGGGTTCCATACATTTGAGCTAAAATTAATGGAACAGGAAACAAAAATCACAACATGATATACCCTTTCTTTCCTATGTGTGCAATTAAACCTCACACCCATCGAGCCCTTAAAAAGCATTGAACTAACTACACCTCATGCATCATTTCACTGAATTCCCATAACCACTGTTTGAAATCTGATTATTATTGCTGCAGTTACAGGTAAGGAAACTAAACCTTGGGCAGGCTTCAGAGGTCACGCAGCTGGCAGGAGGAAGCTGGTATTTATGAGTCATTCTCTGGAGGCTTGTGTTCAGAGGCTGACGTTCCCGTATCGGGACAGCTTTTCCCTGTTCCTTTCCTGGCCATTAAGCGATGGTTGTTCTTCAAGGCTTTGGTCATGTAAGAGTCCTTCATGAGGTCAGAATCCATATCCCTGTCCTCTACAGGGATGCAGCCAGTATGCAGCCCAATAGCTAAGGCTGTATTTTATATGATTAGTGTAAGTAGTCTCAGTCAAGGGCCACAGAGTCGTAAGTTCCAGTCCAGCTGTATCCTTCACTCTATCTCTCTATTGTACTTGCATCATAAAATCCAGCTTAGAAGGCTGTTATAAAGATTCAAGTGAATGCTCAGAACACAGTCATCATTTTTCTGGCTCTTTCTCTGCCGTATTTAATTGTAAAAGAATAGCCCATGTTACATTTACATCTGTTATATCAGGCACATTAAACTCACATTGATTCCTTGCCTTAAACGCTGACATCAGATGCCTACCCTGCCCATTCCTATGCTGGCTAGAAAATATCACCACCGTGGGTTTTTGAAGAGGATGGGTGATCATCCATCCACCAGCTATTGCTACCATTTGTTTCCTCCAAAATCACTCATGTATTACAATACTCCATGTGTGGATCACTGGCAGTATTTTACAAAGTATTGTTCTTTTATTTACTTTCCTATAATATTGTATTACAAAAATTTTCAGAACAAAAAGGTGAAAAAAATTCTACATAAATATCTATGCATCTACCATTTAGATCTCTCTCTCAGTTACTTTTCTCTGGTTGCTGGGACAATGTAGCTCAATTAATAGAGGTTTCAGTCCATACTCCACTGGCTCCAAGGCAGACTGGCACATGACGGAGGGCAGCCATTCATGGCAACAGAAAACAACAAAGAGCAATGGGAGAAGCAGAAGCTCCAGCATTTATCAAGCCTCTCTTCCTTCACACTGACTGTGAAGACCAGAGCTCCTCACAAGAAGTGCCACCAACCATCCTTCCTGAAGTGCCTTTATATAGCTTTTAAGTCCAAATGTCACCGCTCTAGGGAGGCCCCTCCACACCCTAGGTTGGACCCTCTGTGCCACAAAGAGGGCCCCCATGCTCCAGAGCGTGGAATCCCCAAGTCATCCAGCCAAGCCTTCAACTTCCCAAGTTGACACAATGTATCAATCACTACAATTCATCCTTCCTCAAGTTGCAACTAGACTGACTGCAAAGAATAGAACTCCTTGGAAGAACTGCCACTGACTATCCTTCCCCAAGTATCTTTATGTATCCTTTAAGTGCTGAGTCACCCTAGGGAGGGTCCTCCACACCCTCCAGTGTTATCTCAGTTACTTCTCTCTCATTCCTGGTGCAAAATACCCAACACCCAAAATTAAGGAATGAAAGGTTTATTTAGCTCACAGTTAGTGGAGATTTCAGTCCGTATTTATCTGGGTCCATGGCACAGTGGCACATGGCAGAGAATAACTTTTCATAGTGGTAGCAAACAGCAAGAAATCCAGATCTAATGGGGTGAGTAGTAGCATGAATGGTCAATAGAAAGCCAATCTGACTTTTCATATGTTGCACTGAGGCTATCTGCCCCAAGTCAGTGTAGCACTCTCATTCATGATCCCAGCAGCACTCATACCCATAATCCTAACGCTGGATCATGAATTAATCACGAAGTCTAGCAGTATGCCTCATGACTACATGAAGCTTTGGGAAACAACTAGATACAACCCATGACATATGTGCCCTCTGTGCACTAGGGAGGGTCGTGTACTCCTCAGCATGTGGAACCCCTTGGCCATCCAGCCAAGCCTTCAGCTTCCCAATGTATCAACCACAACAATGTCATTATTAACATTTCATCAGATTTGCCCTATATCTATCCATCTTTTTATCTTTCCATGACTTTATATCCTATTTCTAATGAATCTGCTGATGAACGTAATAGGAACTCCCACCTCACTGTTTTATTTTTATTTTTATTTTTTTATTTTATTTTATTTTTTTTGTCTTTTTTTGAGACAGGGTCTCGCTATGCAGTTCAGGCTGGTCCTGAGCTCACTTTTGTAGCCCAGGCTGGTCTCGAACTCGCACCAATCCTCCTGCCTCAGCCTCCCGAGTGCTGGGATTACAGGCGTGAGCCACCACGCCCGGCTCACCTCACTGTTTTAGAATGCATATCATTGAGTAGAGTTAAATTCATTATAAATTTTTTGTAAAATTTATGTAATATGAAGTGGAGAATTATTAAATGCCCTCAATGATGCATTTTTGACCCAAATGTCTGTAACAAACACAACAATATCACTCCAGAGCATTTTTTTTTCACATCAATCCTTAATCCAGCAAAGCTAATGACTGTGCAGAGTTTAAACTATAATCATCTATTCTAAAATTTCACATAAATGATAACTTTTAAAAATTAATTTAAGTAACATTTTACCACTAAGAATAAATAAAAGTTATGTCAATGGCACAGAAGGAAACATATCTATCAATACACAGAAGCCCAATACAGCACAGCCAAAGCTGAGCCTCTACCTACCCACCTAAAATCACCCTTGAACCACATGTGTTGAAAGACCACCGTGGTTCTTAAAGGCTGTTGCAGGGGCTCCTGAGGCCTTCAAGACTTTCTCAGGCTCACAAAACCAAAGCTGCTTTCATCATAAACCTAAGTATCTATGTGCCACTACCTAGCCATTCCATGACGATCCAGATTCCCAGGGACTGTATGATGTGACCTCATGCTATGTTGAAGGTGAAGGCAGATATAAGAATCCTGCTGAAAGTCTCCTTCTAGGTAGTACATAAAGATATGAAAAAATGAAATCATGCTGTTCTTTTCACTTATTAGTTTGCAGTGCTAGAAATGATTTTAATAAAACATTGCTATCATGTAATACATATATTCTTTTTGTAATCTTTTTTTTTATTTATTTCTCTATTTGGTATAGGGTTTTGCTATCCAGCTTGGGCTCATTGTGAACCTCCTGTCTCAGCCTCCACAGTGTTGTAATAATAGGTGTGCACCACCATACCTCCTTTTGGTGGCTGGCACAGTGGCACAGTATGGGGTACTAGTGGTCACCTGGGTTTGATCTCCTGGGTCCTTGTGCTTGCCAGTTAGGCACTTGACCACTGAGTTATCTCCAGAGGCCTGTATTCATTCTTATTTAAACGAATTAATAGCTAAATACAGTATTGAAATTCTTCTTGCAATGTTGTTGTAATGTTACAAAATCATTAAACTTAAATCATATAAGCAAAAGATCATTACTGACATCTGTAATCATTTTTAAGAAGTCAAAGGACATAGAGGTCATGCTGTCTATTAGCTCTGATGTACACATCCGGGAGGCTCTTCCTGGCTTGAGACAGTTTCAATGGCAGATCACAGGATTAGAGGTTTTTCTTCTTTACAACCTTCTGGCAAAGTCCAGACCGCACCACAATGCCCCATGAGCAGAATTGGCAGCAACATCTGAGGAATTAAACCAACTTGCAAAGCCCTGGCACACATTTCCCCACAGTGCCTAGCTGGTTTCCTAAGTCTCCGTGTGCTGGCCTCATCAGAATGGTCTCCATCTAAGTGAAAATAGAAGCATTTGGGGGCTGGAAAGGCCTGCCCTACCCTGCCCTACCCTGCCCTGCCCTGCCTGCACTGCCCATAAAAGCACACTAGAGCCACCCTTTACTCTGAAAGCAGGAATTTCACACACCATGCTAGAAACACTTGATTTGAACCCTTTGTACTTAGTTGGATTAAAAGAAAGCTTTTGTTAGGAGATGTAAAGCTGGATGTTATTTCAAGATTCTGTCAGAGGCAGCAATTCAGCATGGAGAGGAGCCAGGGGGCAGAGACAGGGAGAAGGAAGCAGCCATGATGAAGGGATGCCTACTCGTGCTGGAGGAAAATTGATTTGAACAGCACTTGTAAGCAGCCCAGGCGGTGTGCGAAAGGTCCTTCGCATTTATCTTCTTCTCTTAAAGTGAACATAGAGTTTGCTGGCTCATGTTTTGTTCTACTAGCTCTGAAGTCTTAGCCCAAAAACAAAAATTTGTACTCTGCTCCTGTGTAGTAACAGCTTTCCTGTTTACCACAGGTGGAAAAGAAAAGAAAAACGTGTTTCTGCATTTCAGAATCACATCTGAAGAACTGCTTCTAGTCCATACCTGTTCTTCGGCTTTATTTTGTAACAACTTTTTTTTTTTTTCCTTCTATACTTGCTTGGATTAAAAACAAGCTTTGGTTAGAAGATGTAAAACTGGATTTTATTTTACGCCACAATTCCAACTATCAGAGGCAGCAGTTCACCATGGCATTTTCACTGTTGGCATTAAAACAGGCTCTGTTTTTGCCTTGACTCCTTTAAGCCTTTAACCCAAGACACAAGGTCAAGAGATGGCATTTAAAGACATCATTCTACACAACCTATTTTTAGTGTCTCTTCCTTGGTGATACACAGTTTCAGTCAACACAACTTGGGATGCTCACCTGGTGCTTTCGATAAGGTGATGAATGTCACAAGAGCTGAGAAGTCATCTCGTTCACATAATCCCAAGATCACTAGCTATTCTTTACAGAAATAAGACAGATGAGAATTTTTTTTTTCAAATACAAACAAGAGCCTCTTTTCATCCATCTAAAAGGAAGACTTTTTGTGAAACTGAGCATACATCTTTCCAAGGGCAAAACAAAGGGCAAAAGACTTCAGCCACAACCAAAGAGACTTTGCCAGCTTTTTATCGCTGTGACAAATACCTGGGAAGAATCAATGTGATGAAAGAAAGGAAAGATTTGTTTTTTCTCTCACAGATTCGGAGGTTTCAGTCTGTGGTTTCTTAGCCCAGGGCCTGAGGCAAAACACCACTGCAGGGAGCGTGTCCTGACAGTAAGTGACTGGCCTCACTAGAAACCAAGAAGTAAAAACAGGAGTGGCTGAGGTGTCAATACCCCTTTCAAGCCACGCCCCCAAGATCTCACTTCCTCCAACTAAGCCACACCCCCTGAAGGTGCTGCCATCTTCCAGTAGCATAGCACCACTGACTGGCAACCCAGCGTTCATTCAACACATGGTCTTCAGAGAGTATTTTCCATCTAACCCATAACAGGGATTTAGGCTATCAGCAAATCCCTGAGCAGAAATTCTTTGAACAAATGCTGCAAACAGCTAAGCAGTAAGCCAAAGAAAAGGTCAGCAGATGTGTCTTCCAGAGAAGGAAGGTGTCTCCCAAATCCAGCTGAGGGACACATCTGCAGTCATTTGCTCAGAGTTTCAGGTTGGAAGCTAAACCCAAGAATATCAGTGGCAAATGGTCAAGAGCAGAAATCTCTTGGGCCTAGGACATGCCAACAGGGAGGCCGGTGCAGTGTCCTCTCCCTGTCATTTTTGCTTTCCTTTCACTAGTCCTAAGAAAATCAATTAGAAGCGAGAAAAATTATGAAATTCCCAGGGGAAAATCTTGAAAGTAGCAGATCTGAAACACAACTTAAGTGTGTCCAGATTAAGAAAGCTTGGAGAACAGTAAGTTTCATGGCAATTTTAAGTTATGTGCTTTGGATAATGCCACAGGAAGAAGCAGCACTCTATTCTGATGGAGATTACATAGCAGAATTTATTGGGTCATTGATTTTGGCAAGGTAGGTCCTTCCAGAACCTCAAAGGTGTCCTAGTATCTGAACTGTACATCCAAGATGCAGAAGTAGCACTTTGGACAAAGCGACGAAACTGGACAGCTACCCTCTCAGTACCTTCACTTGTCCGAGGCAACTCTCAAAATCAGAATGGAAGCCTGAAGTTCTACATGTATACAGCTTCCTCTAAGATTTTAGTCTTTTTGTCCCTCTCTCCTTCCTGTTTTCTCTCTCTCCCTCCTCTTCCTTCTGTAGCTTCTAGGCTCATAATACCGAGAAACAGAGCAGATTTGCTCATCAGCCACCCAGGTGAGTTGCCCATTGGGCAGCTCTCCAACTCAGAGGACACAGTTTTCCACCTGGAAATGAAATGACATCATGCAACTCTGAAGGCAGGAGTCACTGCAGAGACAGGATGTTGCTAAGTTGAGCCGGTCTGTGTCAAAGAGTCAGACGTGATGTTTCACCCACTGTACCACAGCAGAGGCAGCAGGTACAAGAGCCCAGCTGGATGATCTCACTCAGAGATGCAATAAAAACCTCTTATAAGCCCTTTGATTAGATTCAGCGGTACTAAAAGAACTGAGAGACTTTAACACACAAAGACATTTATGAGCAAGAACAGCCTTTTCTGACTCTGATTTTTTAAAAAAGATCCCACTTTGAACTGAGTCTCTATGTTAAAACAGATTCACATTGATTATGGCATTTGATCCTCACAAGATCTTGCCTCTTCTCTCCCTCTTACACTGCTAAGTGATTCTCTCACACCAAGAAATTGCAGACACCAAAGGGAAAACAGCCCCTGCTATCAGTGACACTAAATACAGTTCACACCCCATTCCTTGCCCAGGAGACTCATCTGTTTTTGGACTGTTCAGGTCAGTTTTGTTGTGTTGTGGTCTTTTCTTTCCATTATCAGTAACAGTTGCAATTGTTAGATTACAGTTCCATTGGCTTAATTTGGTTATTTGATGAGGTTTAAGTGAGTGGTTCTCTACCTGGTCTTACACTGACATCATCTAAAAGATTTTTTTTTTAAGTGTTGGGCCTCACCTGCAGAGCTTTTGATTTAATTGGTCTGGGTTATGTTTTGAGCATAACCCAGGGGTGCTTCTACATCTCTCTAGATGATTCGAATATGCAGTCAAGCTTTAAATGTTCTGGCTAAAGCAATGGTTCTCAAATTTAGCATCCTCAGAATTGCCTAAGTAGCTTGATTACAGAGCCCTACTCCCAGGAACTGGGTACAGGTGAGGCCCCAGTTGTAACAATTTTCCAGGCAATGTTATTCTCCTCACTTGATTATCACCCTTTGTAAACTACTGATTTTCCTGCTGTACCACCAACGCCTTGCTGAAGGGGATTTGAATTATATCCATCTTGCTGCAAAGATGGTATTCCAAGAAGCTGATCTCCAATAATGATAGCTGCTGTGGAATGAGAAAGAGGCTTGATGTCCTTTAGACTACATAAAAAATCTCTTGGATTCTGAGCCTGTCCTTACATCCACCAAGAGAAGGCACCAGGAGGAGACAGTGAAGACCGCAGAAGATGTATCTTGTCATACCTTCTGTAGTTTCTGTTTTTTTTTTTTTTTCTCTCATTCATATGCCATGCCAATCTTAGCAAGTGTGTGGGTTAGTTAACTGTTCTCCAGTCTTGTACAGAAAGCTTGGCCCTGACTCAATCAGGACAATGGCTGAGGCCCCTGTAGATTCCAACCTTTTAACGTGAGATCCTGGTTCAGCATGGGATAGGTGGTCCCTATGAAATTGTATTATCTTTGGGGACCAAGAAGGGACATCCTTGAGCTCTGACAAGAGTAACAGGAAGCATTGAATGCTCCCTGGATAGCATAAGTCTCCTGTGCTATGCATGGATTATTTTTAGTCACTGATTTTTAGGCTAAGGTAGGCCTGGTGGATTTGGGACGGTCCAGAGAGGGGAACACCATGGATGCACCACTATACTGCTCACTACCCTGGTATGCAGGCCTCACAAGTATTGATTCATAAAGGGAAAGGATAGTGACTTGAGCTGTCCATTTCCCCCAGCTGAGGAAAGCAATTGTACAAGTTATGTGGCCATGAGACAAGGGCGAGTCTTTCATTGATATTCTTCCTACAGAACAATGATCATAAAACACTCTAAAGCTCTGTGAAATCTCATTTCACCTCAGAACTATAAGGCAAATGATTCAGTTGATGCAAATCATGTCATACATTCAGAATGAGAAATGCAGATGTGGGAGGGTCACATCGTTAGTGTCCTAGTGAAGGCTGGATGTTCTGGATTCTGTTCCATGTTGAGGGATTAAGAACGGCCTCTGAGGCTATTCTGAGGTCACACTGAGGCAGGGGTGTAAGGCTTCTCCTCCACGCCAGCCTCAAAAATCTCCTTGGGTCTAAATATTAACTCACGTACTTTTAATGGAACCCTGACTCTCCAAACTGTATGTCATCCCTGAAGAGCTCGTTTTCTAAAGATTGGGGATTATCTAGGGTTTTTTTTCTAATATCTTCTGACAGACCCTGTTACATTTGGACAAAGATCATCAAACTCTAGTATGCCTCACAATCATCGGACCAACCTGATAAAACACAAGATGCTCAGTCCCATCCTCAGAATTTTTGATTTAGTATGACTCAGAATTCACAGGGGCCTGAGAATTTGTATTTCTAGCAAGTTTCTAGGTGATGGTGTTGCTGCTGCATATTGGAGATGGCTCTTTCAGAATTGATACAAGAAGACAAAGATTCACAGCCCTTGCACATTTGAAACACATAGAGCTCTTGCAGAAACTATAAATACCAGGCTTCCCTCAGACCAATTAAGTCATTCTAGGTGCAGCCTGGGCATTTATGTTTACTCAGATGGTCTCTAGGTGAGACCAAGATGGAAAACCTCTGCAATAAGAGGAAACCTTTATAGAATTACAAGGTTCTCAAACCTCTAGATCAGGGACTCCTAAAATATTTAAATAGTTCTGATTGCAAAATGAGCAATACTAGAAATTCAACTTGTTAGAATGGCAAATTCTCAGGCCCCTTCCCAATCTGCAGAATCAGAAATCTTGGTGGTCCCTATTCTTGTGTTTGAATACACTCTCCAGGTGAATCCAAGGGGCTTGCCAGTTTGAAACTACTCTACCACCTTCTGTTCACTACAAATGACTCTCTGGAAGCCAAGCTCTTTTCTAGGACAGAGTCGAAGGCAGGACCCACAGCAGGATAGAGGTACCGACTCCTCAGTCAGTAGCAGAGGTGTCTGAAGGACAAGGAAGGAGACCATTTATCAGGCTGTCAAGGAGGAACCATGGCACACTGCTAACATCCTTTACTTTCTGAGACATCTGGTTTCTAATTTTATCAGTTCTATAGATGACTTTATAAAGGGTGTCACCTCTGAATATGCAGATGCAATCCAGCTTCGAGCAAAATAGGGATAGAGATAAACCAAGGAGCTTCTTTCTTTGCTTTCCCGGACTTCTTCCAAGTTCTATCCACTGCCACTGATTTGCCAAAGGAGCAACTGCTGTGGTATTCGTTGCTATTTCTTCCCTTAAAGCCAGCTCAAAGAAGTGATTGATTCAACTTGAATATGTAACCATCCCCACAGGTGAATTTGCTCCAAAACAGAATGGCTGAAGTGGGCAATACCGAACACAATATAATGTGTATGAAAAGATGGGCTATTGAGTAACAAATTGTATCACTGAATTCCCTCCTTCTTGGGCATCAAGCTCTCTGTGCTCCAGACTTCACGTATTTTGGTTCCCTTTTGGTCTTTTTTCTTAATGTAACTAATATAACAGAGTGCAAAAATGGCCAAATATTCTACCCCATCATCAAAAGAAGTCTGTTTTAGTGCACCTTAGTGTATTGGCCTTGGGACCCGCTTTGGCTATTAGGACATTAGAAATATGAAGAAGGCAGAGACCTAAAAATTTCATGAGCATGGCGACTTGCTTGCTTGCTATGAAGATGAGCCCATGCTAGTGAGCTGAAAATAAGAGACCATGAAGAGTGGCAACAATGATCTCTAGCTATGATTGAAGGATCCCAAGTGAAACAGCCAGCAGAGCAAAGGAACCACAGATGGCCAGGCCCAGGGAGATTAGCCTACCTGGACCACACAGAAGAGCCACCCAGCTGACCTGCAGGGTTCTGAGCTATGTAAATTTCGGGGATATTTGTTATGCAGCAAGAGCTACCTGGCATACTTGAATACAGTTAACACTATCTTAACTATATCTAAAATATGCCTGAAAAGAGAAATCATCCCAGAAGTCCTCTGAGATAGCTTCTTTGAACATTTACCTCCCAAGTATCCTCAGTCAGTAGGTTGCTGCTCCTTTAAGATCTTTTAAAGAGCAGCACTTACGTCTGTTTAATATGTGCCCATTTCATTTCTGGTCACACTTCTCTGCCTGTGTCACCCATTGTGAGGTTTTGTAAGCAGAAGCAATGAATCAAGTGTCTTTGTACTTCTAGCCCCTGACTCATTTTCTGTTCTGTTGTGCTGAGAAGAACCAACTGGAATAGGGGATGAAGAGGAGCCTGGAGGAAGAGTAGGGAAAGAAGCCAGCGATGTTCTGCACCACTCACAAGCTGGACTTGGAATCCTCTTAGCCTGGGGACCTGTAAGCTGCGTCATGCAGACGGGCTGATGCCTATTGAGCCCAGGAAGGCGTCTTGTGCATCGGGACCCCAGCCTTCCTCCACTTATTTCCTAAGAGCTCACAGGAAAAATCAAACAAGTCTTATCCGAAGACTCCAAAGGTATCTAAGTTCACATTATTTTCCTTCTTTTGCCATGATGAAAAATAAAAGGGCTCTGTTTGCCCATCCATACTATGACACCAGTCCAGCAGTACCAATTTGACTCTTTTTTTTTTTTTAAGTGAATTTAGGACAGGGTCGACAGAGCCTCACTACACAGATCAGACTCATAGTGATCCTCCTGTTTTCAGCCTCCCAAGCACTGGGATTACAGGTGTGCACTATCATACCCAGTCTCAGTTGAAATCTCAGAGGGCCCTCAGAGAGGGGCCAGCATGGCACACCTGGACTGAACCCCAGTTCCTGTACCTACCTAAGCAGGCACTTTAGTGACTGAGCTATCTGGCCCACACTAATTTGACTCTTTTTGTTTCATTTTGTTTTTTGCTTACTCCTGTTTTTTGGGTGTTTGTTGTTGTTTGTTTGTTTTTAGCCACAAAGAATGCCCAGATAGCATAAAGACTTTTTCAAAGGCTCAACTCATCTGCTGTTACAGGACTCTATTGCGACCTGAGCTATAGCTGTAGCTCCTTATCTGCTCATGACAAGCAGCCCCGCTGGAGAATTTGTGATATTCAGTTAACAGACAAGGCTTGGAGACTCTGAGCTGAAAAGATCTATACACAGTGGAAGAACCAGATCTGCACCCCAGATATCAGCTCTTAAATGACCGCGATGCTGACATGTGTCACACATGTGCCATGTAGCTCAGGTTTGGATAACTTGTTTCTCTCCCTACCCCACCGAGCTGACTCACATTGCAAAGGAAAGAGACAAGGAAGCTCTTCCAAAAGGCACCGGGCAAGGCAAGGGATGGCCTCTGGGCAGCAAGCTTTGCATCGTCATTGGGCTGTTACAAAACCCAAAGCCACTGGCCCAAGACAGCCTCTGCCAAGCTGCCACTCAAGAATATAGAAAGGGAGTTTAGGGTGCGGTGGTAGGCAAGACAGCAGAGAAGATTAAAATAATTACGGCTCTAATTGATCAGCTCTGCTCAAGAGGGGATTAAAAGGAAAAGGCATATTGAAGAAGGCACTGGACGTCTGCAGGGGGTCAGCTCCCATCTGCCACTGTGGCCAGCTCTCCTCTCCTCCCTCCCGGCCCTCAGTCCAGGGTCCTCTGCTGTACAGCCCCCTGACACAGCATTGACAAAAGGCCTCAGGCTGTGCTCCCTGAAGAAGAGAGTCCACAACGGCAGGGACCAGCAGCTTAGAGTAGCAGACAGGCCCTCCAGTCAGCAGCCTCCAAACATGGCCTTGCCAGCAGAGTGTGGAAAGTGGCAAAGGAGGATTTTAGGGCAAGGGCAGCCCAGGGGAGGGAGCTGGAGCAGCAGAGACAAGCCTGAGCTTCATGATGCAATAACCTCACCCAGAATGAGCTGCCTGGGCCCCTGGGCTCCTGCAGCCTTGGCCTTGATTTTAGCTTAGCACACTTCCTGATTCAGCTTTTGGCTTCTCAGCACTTGGAAGCAGGGCCAGGGAGCAGTTCTGCCTTGTCCCTGGCACCTTATGTAGGAATCATAAAGGAAGGACAGATGCAGGGGATGGCCCAGGGAGGAACTAGGGAGGTAGGTTAGGAGGGAGGAACAGGAGCCTGCACTTGTCAAAGCCATCTGCTTACCGAGTCTGAGCAAAGTCAAGAGCAGGTGATGCCGACAGATGGGAGAGAATCTTGCAGCTGCCTTTCCCAGGTGTGGGACAGGTGACAACACCTCATGGCTGACAATCGGGAACCAGTTTGCACACTCAACCCTTCTGCTGAGTGTCCCTTCTCACTCTGGACACGACACACAGGGGACCTCAGGGTTTACCTACACTTCACACTATCGGGGCTAGAACACATTTTTTTTTTTTTTGTCTTTTTGAGACAGGGTCTCACTATGCAGTTGAGGCTGGCCTTGAGCTCACTTTTGTAGCCCAGGCTGGTCTTGGAACTCGCACCAATCCTCCTGCCTCAGCCTCCTGAGTGCTGAGATTACAGGCGTGAGCCACCACGCCCGGCTTAGAACACATATCTTTAAAGGCTTTGAGTGAAGGTTACTGGATGGAATCCAGAGCTCAGGCAGGCAGCCAATCATCCATCCACAAGCAGGAAATGACATCACTCATCCCCACTCACTGCTAAAGTCAAGCCAGCACTGCTATGCCCATTGTCAAGTGCTCTTTCTAAAAGGCAGATTATGTTTTAGATTTCAAGAGAGGCCCTGGTTCTGCATTTTGAATAAGCCCCCATGCTGCTGCTGCTGCTGCTGCTGCTACTACTGCTGCTGCAGTGGTGGTTGGGTAGTGAAGTTTCAATAGTTGCAAAGCTAGGAGAACCAATACGGGACCACAGCACTCCTAGTAATGACACCCCCATCCCAAGACCTCCAAAGGTGGCTCCAAAAGGGATGGAGAAAGACTGGCTGGACTATGTCAATAGGGACAAACTTTGTCAGAATAACAGCAGGAAGAGATATAAGCTGCCATGCTGAAGTGTCACTGGAAGCTGACCCTGTGTGTCTGCTGTGCCAGAAAGTCCAGGCCAGGTTATGTGTTGTCACAATCTGAGTCTCACGGCCTTTCAAGGTGGACATTTATTTCTCACTTGCATAGCTTTTGCCATAGGAACAGGTGATGCTCTAGGCATCTCACAGCCCTGATTTAGCTTCTTTCGTCTCCTAGCATTTCCACATTAACCTGAGCTCCCTCAGTCTCTGTGACAACCGGGACTAGGCTGGGAATCCTAACTGTAGTTAAATGCTTTCATCTGGAAGTGATGTGTAAATTTTGCTCACATTTTGTTGGCCAAGCCAAGTCATTTGGGAAAAGCAGATCAGCAGCAAAGAGGAGCAAAGGAGTTTGCTTCCTTCTGGGGGAGTATGTGAACCGGCTTTCAGTTACTATAAAAAGCAATTATGAAGAGCAAAGACTTCTTTGGGTTCATGGTTTTACTGCATCCATCCTATTATTATGCAGACCTATTATTTTAAGCCTAGGTCAAGGCAGCCCATCTTGACAGGAACAAGTGGAACAGCTAAGTCATCCCTTTCATAGCCAGGAAGCAAAAGAGCAAGAGGTTGAGGTACCCAAATTCTCTCCAAGGGCATGGCCCAGCAACCTAGGGACCTTCCACAGATTCACCTCCTAAGGACTCCACCATAGCTCCCTGTGGTATCACCTAGGGGACAATCTCTTAAGACATGGGCACTGGGGGATGTTCAACATCAAAACCAGAGCAAGGAGAGTCCACGGGAAGTTCCTTGTCTGGATCTTCAACAGAGGTTTGATTTTAAAGAGGTGTTATGGTTTATATCTGTTGAGGGCCTCAGCATGAGCCGCTCCCAAATGGCGCCGGCTTCCTGCTTCCAGGTTGTCCTGAGGCAAAAAGCAATTTAGCTGTAATCTGTTTTTGCCTGGCAACTGATGTAGTAACTAATCAGATTTGACTGTGAGAGCGATGGTGATTGGTGGGCGAAGTGCTATATATGAGGGAAGCGCAGGCTGGAAGGGGAGAAGAGGTAGAGATGTAAAAGGGTGGAGGATCTTGTTAGA
>PVJA010029467.1:0-26629 GCA_004027025.1 Myocastor coypus
GCTCAGTGGTCTAAAGCACCTGCTTAGGAAAGCTTGGGAGGCTGCAGGGACCGCGGTTAGATCCCCAGCACCACATGCTGCACCAGCCCTGCCCTCGGGGCAGGCTGAACCGGCCATAAAAATATATAAACAAACAAAAGTTCTAAAACAAGAAAAAAAATTCTAAAAAAAAGAAAATAGACACATTGAAGTTTAATTTTAAATCCCTGAAATGTATTAAACATTTCATGGCTTTAAGGATATGCTATTGTGGGCCAGGCAGGATGGCTCAGTGGTCTAAAGCGCCTGCTTAGGAAAGCTTGGGCGGCTGCAGGGACCGTGGTTCGATCCCCCGCATCATATGCTGCGCCAGCCCTGCCCTCAGGGCAGGCTGAAATGGCCATAAAAATAAATAAATAGAAAACAAGTTCTGAAAAGTTCTTAAGAAGAAAAAAAAAAAAGGGATATGCTATTGTACCATCTGCAAGCACTGAGTCCTATAATTTAAACATCTTTCAAATGTTCAGGTAAAAATTAAATTCTTACCTTTAAAATTACATCTTTTTTTTTTTTTTTTTTTTTTTTTTTGGTGGGACTGGGGTTCAAACTCACGGCCTTGCACTTGTCAGGCAGGCACTTGTGCCATGGAGCTATCTCCCCAGCCCCCAAATTACATCTTTTATTACCTATCCAGTTTAATGCAGCTACTATTTAGTAGTTCCTTTTTCTTTCTTTTCTGACCCTCTTTACTTTGTGATTTTGTCTACTAAGGATAAAATAGCTTTGAATATGCAGAATCCTCTGTTTTGTAAAGGAATTTACGATACTAACACTTATTTTTCAAGAAATAATAGTACCTTTTAAAAGGATCATAAAAATAAGAGGACAAAAGTAAAACAGGCTGATCACAATTCTGTATATATCTGAGTGGACCATGGGGAAAATACATATATTAGTTGTGCTTTTTAAGATGACAATGACACTTTTTTATATACATATCTGGTACAAGGTCTCACTATGCCACTCATACTCATAGTGATCATCTTGTTTTCAACCTTCCCATCACTGGGGTTACAGGCAGGTGCCACCAAGCCTGAACTCAAGTGCTGGCTCAGGGTGCTCGGGGCTGGGGTCAGTGCAGCATGTTGTGCCGGGGATCCAACCCCGGTCCCTGCACGTGCCTAAGCAGGTGCTTAGTCCACTGAGCTATTATGCTGGCCCCCAATAATACTTTATATATTTGGGGGTTTGTGCTTTTTCAAGATCTCAAAAGTGATTGCACCTTTGTGTTTAGAGAAAAGATGAGAAAAGCAGTTGAGAAATATGCTCCTATAATTTAATTTCTTTTTATTTAGACATTTTCAACACCTAGATTTTTGTTCAAACTCATAGGAAGATGCAAGTTTGGAGGCTAGGGCAAGTGACAAGTACTTTCTAGACATTTCATTCCTTTATGAAGCCAAATCATTTCTCAAATGATGATTGGGAAAAAGACGGGATTTTTTTTTTTTCCTCTAGGTAAGTGGGAGATATTGAGATACTCCGTAGGCTTTCCTTTGCCTGAACTACACTTGTAAAACTCCTCCCACGTGATGCTAGCAAGTGACATTTTGCAGGGAATGTTGGGATTTTGCACAGTGAGCTACTTGTTTTGTCTTTCTCTTGAATTTCCAGTCAAAATGTTTCTGTCATATGCAAGAAGGAACATCAATGTATATCCTAGATTTGTATTTTAAAAGTGTCCTTAATTTAAAACTTTTTTTTTTTTTTTTTTTTTGCATATAGTGAATCAACATTTCCACATTTGGTCATGTAAGTCAAGAAACGAATTGATGGAGAAGGAGTAACGCACAGAGACATTGCAACCTTCACCCCGGTTAGAACAACAGTGCCAACCTCTCCACCATTCAGCGTGCTATCTGCTATGCTATACTTTGGTCACAGCTAAATAACAGAGTAATAAGAGCAACACTTTGAAATGGAAAAAGTCTCAGCAAAGGCTGATTTCCAAGAATATTGCCAGGTATATGTTTTGAAAATTCCTCTTAAGTCTCCAGAGTAGATAAGGAATGGTTTTAAGAATTTTGCAGAAATAATAAACTCTATTTCTGAGTAGTATGCATATTTGGCACTTTTCATTTTAGTAGCTAGTTTTCCATGACAGTTAGCTTTATAGTAAGGATTTCTTTCCTCTCCAGGATCACATTCCTGGATTAAGCAAATGGAAAGGTCCCTTTTTTTGCCTTTCAAAATGAAAATCCTATAAGCCTGACTAGTATGCAGCATCCTGGGATTTATGGGACTGGTGAGTAACATGGGTTATGGGCCAGTCTGACACAAGGAGAAAAATCAGTATTAGGGAATAAAAACCCGATCTTCAATAAGTCAGATGTAGGGAGGTTAATATCTACATCTTTTGTTTAAGTGAGTAAGACCTCTTGAAACATAGATGTTTATGTGAGTCCTGCGCTCAAGCTGCCTGAAGAAGGAAGAGAACTCGTGGAAGCTTGGTCTCCCAGATCCATTCTTTTCCTTTCTGTCCCTGCCACCCACCCACACATGCCCAACTCACAGATTAGGTAAATTTATCTTCCTCTTTCAGAGAAATGTGAAGGATGGGGCTAGAGGGAGTCTTTGGAAGACCTTCTTGCATATATTGAGCAACAAACAGGAATGGGTTTCCTCCTGCTACAAGAACAAGCCCTCTTCACAAATAAATGCAGCAAAAACATAAATGAAAGATAAAGATCATATGGATGTGAGCCAGGAGTGATGCCCCTCTTGGAGCGTGCCTCAGAGGGCATCTGTAGGAAGTCCTGGAGAAGTTGCCAGGGAATTTGTCAGACAACTCTTTATTTCTCTCCAAACTATCCAAACATACCATGGCAATACAGTCTCTCAAGAGCTCATAAACGATGGTTGATAAAGGTTGGAAAACGAGATACTAGGAATCTTGAGCTGTGACCCTCTGAACTCATCATTGTAGGAAACATGAATTGATATATTCCCTGGAATTTCCTCTTGTACCCTTGATCATCAGGGGTGGATTTAGCTACAGAGAGAGAGAGCATATAGCTCCCCTGCTATGGCATAGGTCCTACATGGGCATTCACAGTTTTGCTTTGCTTTGTTTTAGGAAGGAAATGGGACACATCTCAGAGTCACATCATCTAACAGTAGCACAAGCTGAGATTTAAGAAAAGAAAAAAAAAACAACTACAGAGGAAAAATATAAGGCAAATGTAACAGAATTCTACCCCTGTTCTCCAGCCAGTATACTTCAGTTTCTCAGTAGCTTCTTATAGGAGGCTGGTCACTGTGATGCATAGCTAGTCACTGTAATACATATTGTGTAAACCAATCCTCGATTGATGAGACATTCTGACTCTGTGCTTTCTGCTTGCTTATCTCAGGTAAGCCCTAGACCCCCAGAGATCAGGGCCTGATATCCTTGGAATGGTCTTGATCAATGTCTGCCAACGTAAAATAAATCAGCCTCCAAATCCTGGGTGTCATTTAACTATTTCTGCTTGCTGCTGCTTAAAAAAACCTCTGAGAGTATTAATGCCTCCAGAGAAAAACAGGGAGAGGAACAGTAGCAGCCCCTTAGGAGGAGTTTTGAGGCTAAGAAGAAATTTGAAGGGCTGTTTTTTTAAGTAGAAAGGAGGTGTCTAATTTTCAGTAATTTATGGAGGAAAATCATTAGTTCATGCTTATGTTTTTTAAGGATAGGATACATTTCTAATTAGAAAAATGAATTGAAGGGGAAGAATTTAAGCTACATGGTTGAAGAAAGCAAAACTAATCTTCATTTTTGTCCAAATTATCAAAACAAGTCACAGCAATGAAGTCTTTCAAGTGCTTATAAATATAGTTGGTATTTGGACAGCTAGGTGGCTCAGCCTTCAGCGTGCTATCCCTCAGATGACAGAGATGTGGGTCCAGAAAAGAAGCCCAAATGGGTTGCAAGTGGGACTTATGTGAGGGGTACAAGAGCACTGAGAATCCACTTGTACCATACTTGGATAAAAAAGTTTTTATGGATTTATACTTATGAAGTAATAGTATGCTCAGAAGAAATGAACTGGCATCCATTAAACTACTCTAAGGTAGAAAGTAAAGGAGAAACAGACATGATGGACTATAATGATAAATGAGAAAGTCTGGAGAGAGATAAGCCACATGATATAGGCAATCATTTTTATTTCTAAGAAGTATGTGATATCCAAGACACTAAACTTTAAGCAAAGGATCAAAGTCGTCTGTAGAAGGCAATACTAGGAGTTTTAAGAGCATTGAGGAGTAAACGGAGCCAAGAGTTATCCAATTTTAATATAGAAGTAATACATACATTAGAGGCAAAAAATGCATAATTGATGAGGTGGAAACTGCATTCTGAAAATGAGGGTTATAGATTAAGAAAAAGACACACTGATGAAAACTTGGAGAAAAGATCATGGTAGAAGAAAAACAGGAAGTAGAAATTCAGCAAATGGATTGCTCTTCACCAGGAAAAAAAAGAGTAAGACATATGCAACATCACATTCAGCCATACACACAGAGTAACTTTCCTGAACTAAACAAAGGACTATGGATTTTTTAACTCAGGAGGGATATTGTAAGCCATATTCTAGTGATAGCCTGTTGAAATTATCTGAAGGTTCAAGCTATAATTCTATGGCCTCTGTAGAGAGGCAAGTTACCTTCCAATTGAAATTCTAAGACAATGTTATCAAATTATTTAATTTTGACATTATGTCAGTATCAAGATGGAACAAGGACTTCAGAGTTAATGAAGACAGGAAAGTGTGACCTAAAGATATTTATACCTGCTGCATAAAAGTCACAGGAAAGCATTCCAGGACATGTAAGTTATTCAGGGGTTCTTAACACTGCCAAGTATATTCTTAGACTAAGAGTGCAGAGATCTAACTGAAGAACTCAGATAATAAATACAGAGAGCATTTAAACTACGTAGCTACAGAAATAAACCTTAGCAATTGTAGGAAGTTCAAAGACTTGAGTGCTTTAAAGAAGTCATGTGACAATATTTGGCATTTGATGTCATTGGGGTGAGATACAAATCCTAAGAGCTTCCACAGGGGAAGGATGAAAGATGGGTTGGTTGTCATGACTGGAAGTCAACAAGTATCACAAAAATAAAAAAAAATAAATATAACTATTCAAAATTATCAAAATATCACTGGGGCAGCAATAGATTCTGAAATAGGCATTTTAACAGATAACAAAAAGAAAGGCAGACACGTTTTACATTTCAGAAAATCAAAAACAGAAGAATAAGGGAGTTTAAAAACAATAAAAGCATCATTAATGAAGAATTATGATGACATCTACTATATCAATTCACTTGAATGGTATTCATGTTGTTACAAAAATGCCTCTCTTTTTGAGGTGAGACAGAATTATGCATTTGCTATATAATAAGAGCTGTAACCAAAACTAGAGGCTTAGAAGAACTGAATGTAAAAGACTGGGTATGGACACACAGGAAAAGAAAAGAATAATAGCACCAGTATTAGACAAGTCTGTCTTTAATACAGAAAAGTATTAAATAAGTCAACGAGTATCAAACAATAATAAAAAGCAGCATTAAGCTACAGCAAAATCTTTTTTTTTTTTTTTTTTGTGGGACCAGGGTTCGAACTCACGACCTTGCACTTGCCCAGCAGGCACTTGTGCCTCGGAGCTATCTCCCCAGCCCCTACAGCAAAATCTTTAAGAAATGTGTCACTAGTTCACTGTGAGTTTTAACTTCTGTATCAGGCCATAAATATCAGTAAAATGCAAAAAACAAAGATAGCATAAACCATTTTTGATCACAATATAATAACTAGATATCAATATAAAATTCAATATGGGAAAATTAATATGAAATATTTAAATTCTCTCTAGATCCTTAGATGATAATAATTAAATAAAATTAAAGTAATAAAATATCTAGAAACCAATTTTAATATGGAAAGCATTTTTGAAAATGGGTCCAAAATGCAGCCAAATCCTAGGAGTTACCTTTGCCTTACATGTTCCTTCTTAATCTGCATACAACCCATAAGCAAGGTCAATTGATTTTCCTTGAGAAATATCTCCTACTTCTTTCTCTTTCCATTGAACAGCTCTATTCTAACTCATGTTCGTCTTTGCTTATTTGGACACCTGGAATTAACTCATCACTGAGCTCCTTCCTTTCATTCTTGCCTCCCTGTAATGAATTCACCATCTGGCACTAAATGTGCTTTGAAAATGAAAATAAAGTGATGGATGCCTAATAACTTCCAGGGCCTTCTTTTCGCATTTTATCTGCCTGACCCAGCCTTCTACTTCTGTGTCCTTTACTGGATGCCCTTAAATCTAGCCTCTCTCCTCTTCTGCAACATACCCAACACAGTCTCACTTCAAGACCAATTTATTTCCTAGTTCTTCTGTCAGAATTCTATGTTTTCAGGAATTTAAAGGGAGTTTAACATTTAAACACTTATTAATATAATGGGCTGGGGATGTAGCTCTGCGGTATAGTTTTGTTCAGCATGTTTCAGGTCCTGAATTCAATGCCTAGTACTCAAAATAAAAATATCTTTCTTAATAAAATTTTGCACATTAATAGATAAATTCAGAAAATATAAGACCATCTCAGTGTCAGATCTAGTGGGGTACATTGGGAGAACAGAACGTTCAAGGCTAACTTGGCTAATTTAGCAACATACCCTCAAATTAAAATTAAAATTAAATAAAAGAACAATGAAAAGGGTCATGGATATAGAGGGCTTTCTGGATTTAATACCTAGGGCTGCAAACAAAATAAAACAAATCAACAACAACAAAGAAATGCACACAGAAAACCTCAGTAGAAACAAAAATGATTCAGATATAATTATTAAGTGCTCACTCTCAATTATTAAGGAAAATATTACCAATACAGGAAGAAACCTTAGTCAAGTTTTTGTAGTTCACCTAGCAAAAACTATACAAATGTTTAGTGATGGCGAAACAAATGACTCCCCTTAAGTTGGGGCAAATTAGCCAGGCGTGGTGGCTCACACCTGTAATCCCAGCACTTGGGAGGCTGAGGCAGGAGGATCGATGTGAGTTGGAGACCAGCCTGGGCTACAAAAGTGAGCTCAAGGCCAGTCTCAACTGCATAGTGAGACTCTGTCTCAAAAAAAAAAAAAAAAAAAGTTGGGGCAAATTATTTTTTTTCTGGCTAATTCAGTTTTTTGTTTCAAACAAATGTAGTAAGACAATGAAGAAAAATTAATTAAAGATCTCATAAGTACTTATGTAGAATAATGAAAAAAATCTATGTAAACAAAACATTAGGGCTTCCTAAAAAGTGAATTGTGCCTCTGTTCCCCAAGTTTGTATCCCACAACCTAATTCTAGGTTGAGCTTAGATGAAGTTATGAGAATTTTACAATGGCAAAGTCTCTCTGTCTCTCTGTCTCTGTCTCTCTCTCTCTCTCTCTCTCTCTCTCTCTCTCTCTCTCTCTCTCTCCCTGAATAGAGAGAAAGCATGACCACCTGAAAGCCAGGAGCCAGGAGCCAGGAGAACAGAAAGTCTTCCTTAGAACTACTGAATGCAATGCACCTTGACCTACAATTTCTAGGTTTGAGAAATATGACAAAATAAATTTCAGTTATTGAAGCTTCCTGATCTGTGTGTTTTGTTAGGGCAAAGAACACTGACTAACATAGAAGTAATAAGAATTCAACAGGGTATTTTGATGTAATAACAATATTTAAAAATCAGTTTGGATCCATATATTAAGAACACTTAAAAAGTAATCTAAAAGATGCAAACAGTATGATTAGATCTAAATCTCACAAAAGATGCATATGATCAAATGTAAATTTTTAACATCTTCCCTTAAAAAATTTTAAAATTAAAAATTTAGAGAATATCCATGTACTTAAAGACTTAATTCACAAATAGTACCAATTCTCTCCAATGGAAAAATTAGCTAAGGTAATTTTCAAGTTCAAAACCAAATGCCACGATATACAGCAATAATCTCAACTACTGGGAGGATGAGGCAGGAGGATTACAAGCTCCAGGCCATCTAAGCTACCTTGCAAGACCCTGGCTAAAAGTGACAATATCTTACATAATGCAGTACAACAAAAGTGTTGAGAATGTAGCTTAGTTCTTCTTAGGTTCAATCCCCAGTACTTACAAAAAAAGAACAATGTAAAGGTGCCCAGCAGGATGGCTCAGTGGTCTAAAGCGCCTGCTTAGGAAAGCTTGGGCAGCTTCAGGGACCGTGGTTCAATTCCCGGCACCACATGCTGTACTAGCCCTGCCCTCAGGGCAGGCTGAGCCGGCTATAAAAATAAATAAACAAACAAAAGTTCTGAAATAAGAAAAAAATAAAATAAAAAAAAATCTAAAAAAGTATACATTTTTTTTTAAAAAAAGAACAACGTAAAGGTTTACTTTGCTAAACTCTACATCTTTTTGCTATAAAGATATGCTTACTAACAGTGGGGTAATAACACAAAAACAGATCAATGGAACATGGTAGAGGGACAATTTATAGAGTCTGATAAAATTCTGAAAAGAATCACTTTTTTCTTTTCTTTTTGTTTTTTTAAAGTACCAGGGAGGGGCCCAGCAGGATGGCTCAGTGGTCTAAAGCACCTGCTTGGGAAGGCTTGGGTGGCTGCAAGGCCGCGGTTCAATCCCCGGCACCACATGCTGCACCAGCCTGGCCCTTAGAGCAGGCTGAGCTGGCCATAAAAATAAATAAATAAACAAAAGTTCTGAAATGACAACAAAAAAAAAAGTGCCAGGGATTGAACTCAGGACCTTGAGCTTGCCAGGCAAGTGTTTATCCTACTGAACTATTTCCCTGCCCTAAGGATCCACCTTGTGAAAGGATAATTGGAACAACGGATTATTCATAAGGAAAAATATGAAATTTTGGTACTTTCATGTATCCTTTTGCTACACATAGAAATAATTATGTTAAAACTTTAAAGCATTTTACAGATAATAGAGGAATATCTTCGTGATTGCTATGCAAGAAGAGATTTCATACACAGACTCAAAAGATAGGAACTCTGAACAATAAATTTGATACACTTAAAAAGACTTTATCTAACAAGAGATAACTATAAATGAAGCAAAAAAAAGGGCACATTTTATCTGCTAGAAAGTATCTGTAATACGGTTAACTGTGAATAGATTAATAATTTTTGAATGTAAAAGCACATAAGCAGATAATATAGTAAAAATGAACAAAGTGTATGAGCAGGTGTTCAAGTTGGCATCTAGATGTACTGCCATAGCCTCACGCAGCTGCAGGGCTTTTACAGAGGTGGCTGGGTCTACATTCTGTGATGATGGGACTGAGGGTGTGTGCTAAGCACATCAGTCCACTGATTGGTCTGGAATAGTTCTGCCTGGGCTTATGAATGTGAGTGGGGCACCCACCCTAGGGCAGACAGTCTGCACACACTATAAGGGATAGTAGTCTTCCCTCTTGTCGCTTTTGTAGTCTTCCACTGTCATAAAGTGGTGCCCTATGCCACTCTGTCTTGGAGCCAGCCAATTAGGGACTGAAACCTCTACAAACTGTGACATAAATACACCTTTCCTCTTTGGCTTTGTTGTCAAATATTTTGTGTCAGGGGCTTATGGGTTAGCTCACTGGTTTAAGCACCCTCCTGGGCAATCCCAGCCAGGCACAGGGGACAGTGGTTCGATCCCCACACCCACCTTGAAGACAGCCTAAGCCAGCCAAAAAAGATTCTTCTCTATCTTGAGACTAGGCATAGTGGTGGGCACCTGTAATCCCAGTGCTGAGGAGGCTGAAAACAAGATGATTACTATGAGTCTGAGCTGTGCAGTGAGACCCTGTAACAAATACATTAAAAAATTAAATGACTAAAACAATGTCAACAAGGATAAATTTGTAAAGCAATTTTGGGTAAAAAGTCCTTTGGCTAAGGACATATAGTATGGGACTGTTCATATAAATGTTAAAAGATGCAAAATTATACCATGATTAAGAATGCTCACATGTATACTAACAGAAAAAGTGCAACACTTAAGACTATCAGCACGAAGTTCAGGACAGTGTTCAACTCTCTGGTAGGAGACGTGGAAACTTCTAAAGCATTTTTAGCATTACAATTCTTACTAAAATGACTAGTGCAGTAAAGGCTATGTGTCAAGGTCTTCAAAGCTGGATGGTGGTTATAAGTTAGCTTCTTAGTCAAGAGTCTCCATCTCGATGGGTATTTTGAGTTGCCACACAGCCTTGGATGTTTATCCCTGGGCTTCCTGCTTCTTAAGATAAAATATACATGTGTTCTGAAGCCACCGTCATTTGGATTTCTAATGATAAGATATCCAGGTGTACTAAAGTCCCTGTTATTTGGATTTCTAAGCACCTGAAGCTAAATGCACTTTTACCTGCAAAACAAACATTTTTAAATGACTAGTTAGGATATAAAGTAGAAGATAATGCCTTTGATGGCAACAATGAAGAGAAAACAAAAGTGAAAGTGAAATGCACAAGATAAATAGGCAGAAGACCTTGAGATTCTCCCAGAAGGAAAGAAAAGAAGAAATAAATGGGAAGGTGCATCTCTTTCACACTTAAAAGACTGAAGATAATTAATATTACAGATTTCTTCTATAAGCTCAATAAAATGTTCGTAACAGTGACAGCACAATGTGGAGGAATTAATGTGAATACCCAGAAGCGAGTACAAATCAAAACGAGGCTGCCTTTGGCACCTACTGAAATTATACAAACTATTGCAAAAACTAGTAATACTAATTCAAGTGTACATAGATGTGAAGGAGAATGCAACTGAAGAATAAAAAATATATATGTAATAATTGGGGTTCAGTCAATGTGACATACCTAATGACTGGAGGATCTATAGTCCAGTACCCTGTGATACACTGACTAATTACACTTGTAAAAAATAAACAAAAGCAGAGTTTCTATATAAATTGTTATCCAAAAGTAAATCCCACAGTTGTTTAAGTGTATGAGCAGAAAAACCACAAAATCCCCAAGCCATAATTACAGTCTGAGCAATCTACAGCATGTACAATCAAAAATCTAGAAAGGAAAACACTACTTCTCATACTTCTGCTTCATTTGAAATGATACGCTTTTTTACTAGTTGGTCAGTGTTGGTTTCTGCACACTATTCTTAAGGTTTATACAGGGTCCATGTCTGTTCTGGTAGCCGCTGTATCCTTAGCACAGAGTAAATATGCAGCTAATTTATGTTAAATACCTTTTTCAAAAAAATCAAACTTTCTGTACAGTATAAAGTATTATAACCAAAGTGAAAAGCCTCTAAATGGGGTGATTATGCTGGTGGTTTACAACACAGACAAAAGTTAATTTCCTTAATATACAAGTTATCTTGGAAGTTAGAGAGAAACTGAGCTGCAGGCTATTGGGAAAGTGAACAGAGAAGGGAATAAGGTTGAAGCAAGTGGTAGAGGTGCTGAAGTTTACGCAGAAAGAAGTACAGCGTGAGGCCTTCCACACATTACTACCACAGGATAGAAATTATTAAGACTGTCACTAGTAAATGATTTTTCCTGTAAAGGAGCACAACGCTAACTGATGCTTTTTCTGTGCTACAGATTCCTCAAACATGCTATAGCATGTCCATAAAATAGAAAGTTGTTCATGGAGCGCACCCAACAAGAGGCTGGGCTCAGAACTCAGATCAGCTGCAGACTTGATCTAGTGGCTCCCAGCAGGGTTTGGGCCTGGCCAAGGTGCGCTATGGTTGCTGCCTGGATGAATCTGGTCTCAGCCTGCAGCAGGAACAGGCTCACTGAGATTATCTACTACCTCTCCAAAAAGCTACTGTGGCTTGCTGGGATAAATCACCAAGGGTCTGAACAGTCTCCGCATGTTGGCTGCCAGGACAGCAGAGACAAACATGAAAATGGAAATTTTTCTTTTTTCTTTTTAAAATCATTTTTGTGTTCTGTGTGTGTGTGTGTGTGTGTGTGTGTGTGTGTGTGCGCGTGCGTGTGTGTGCGTGTTTAGTATAGGGTTTACAGGGTCTCGCTACACAGATTGGACTCATGGAGACCCTCCTGTTGTAGCCTCCCAAATGCTGGCATTAGAGGCACATGCTACCACCCTCAGTCTCCACTGCCAACCCTGCATCTGCCTAAGCCAGTGCTTTAATTGGCTGAGCTACCTGGCTGGTCCTTGTGCTTTTGGTTTTTGTTTTTGTTTTCCTTTATTATTTGATCTTATTTTTATATGAATGTGTGTTTTCTGGCCATGTCGTGACTGTGGTTCTATTCAGACCTTTTTATCTCCTCTTTCCTTCCATCCAGTCTTCTGTACCAGTTTCCAAAAGTTAGCACGCTTCCTCCTTTGTCCTCCAACCTTCCTTCTAATATCTTCCTCTTCCTCTTCTCTATTTTCTCCCTGATCTATTTTATAATCTAACATCTATGGGCACACTTGACCTATTAAAAACTTGTGTACTGCATATAATTCTCTGGTTTGTTTTAGATTTTGTTACATAACCACAAATCTAGTTCATATAGTCAAAGGTAGCAAATTAATGGTTAGCTCAATTTGTCATTTTCTAGGTTGTATATAATGTTATTGTTGTTGCTGCTGGTAATACTAGAGCCCAAGTAACATAATTATTCTAAAGTGCTGTTCTTCCTGCTATTCCAAGACTAAGGTAGTAACAGAAAATACTATCACTCTGAGCCAGAGAACCAGGGCCCAGGCCAAGCAGACAGCAACTTCTCATCCCCATCAAATTGAAGTAGTAGGATCTTGAAACAGAATTAAAACACAAAAGCTAGCTACACTTGGAAGGCATCTCAGAGAAGTAGTCATTTCCTAAGAGTTCTAAATCTTAACAGCAAAACAACTCAACAAAGGCAATTTATAAACATCACCTCAGAAATTTAACTAAAATGGAAAGATATCTCTTGCTGAAGGGATAGGATTACTCAATATAGTGAAAATGACCATACTTCCCAAACTCCTATACAGAGTTAATGCGATGCCAATCAAAATAACATTAACCTACCTCCTAAAATTTATTGGAAAGAGAAAGATATAGGGCCCAGTAGGATGGCTCAGTGGTCTAAAGCGCCTGCTTAGGAAAGCTTGGGTGGCTGCAGGGACTGCAGTTCGATCCCCGGCACCACATGCTGTGCCAGCCCTGCCCTCAGGGCAGGCTGAGACGACCATAAAAATAAACACACAAACAAACAAACAAAAGTTCTGAAACAAGAATAAAATAAAATAAAATAAAATAAAAAGAGAAAGATACCTAGAATAGCAAAAGTAGTTCGGGGAAACAAAGGCAAGTAAGAGGGTATTGCAATTCTAGAACTGGAATAGTATTATAAAGCTACTGTTATAAAATCAACATGGCACTGGCCAATAAAAAGAACAGAGAATGGGGCCCGGCAGGATGGCTCAGTGGTCTAAAGCACCTGCTTAGGAAAGCTTAGGCAGCTTCAGGGACCACAGTTCGATCCCTGGCACCACATGCTGTGCCAACCCTGCCCTCAGGGCAGGCTGAGCTGGCCAAAAAGATAAATAAACAAACAAACAAAAGTTGTGAAACAAGAAAAAAAATAATAAAATAAAATAAATAAAATTCTTAAAAAAAAAACCAGAGGATGAGCGAAAGATGAAAATGCATTGTCAGCTACATGCAGGCTTATGTTTTACAAAGGAGCCAAACATGTTCACTGGAAGAAAGACAGGCTCTTTAATAAATGGTAGTAGAAAAGCTGGCTGTCCGCATGCCAAAGACTACAACTAGGCACATGTCTACCACCATGCAATACATTAAAGTCAGAATGGATCAAAGACCTAACTATTAAAATAGGAACACTAAATTTATTGGAAGAAATAGCTAGTGAGGCAGACAAGATTGTTCAGCAGACTGAAGCACCTGCTTAGGCAAGCTTAGGCAAGTGCAGGGACCATGGTTCAATCCCCAGCACCACATGTCATGGCAGCCCTTCCTTAAGGGAGGGCTGAGTCATCCACAGAGGCCAGACATAGTGGCATATACCTGTAATCCCAGTGCTGGGGAGGCCAAAAATAGGAGGATAACTATGAGTCTAAGCTGCATAGTGAGACTCTTTAACAACCAGATACATTTAAAAAATAAAAGTTAGGGCCCGGCGGGATGGCTCAGTGGTCTAAAGCCCCTGCTTGGGAAAGCTTGGGCGGCTTCAGGGACCGCGGTTTGATCCCCGGCACCACATGCTGCGCCAGCCCTGCCCTCAGGGTGGGCTAAGCCGGCCAAAAAAATGAGTGAATAAACAAAGTTTCTGAAACAAGAAAATAAATAAATAAATAAATTTAAAAAATAAATAAAAAATAAAAGTTAAACTAGGCAGAAATCTCAAAGACATATGTATAGGCAGAGACTTCATGAACAAAATCTAGACTATAAGGTAGATATTACAAAGAATCAACAAATGGGATCTCATCTTATTAAAAAGTATTTTTGCACAACAAAAGAAATCTCCAACTAACTGAAAAGCAACCCACAGAATGTGAAAAAATATATAGCCAGTCATCACATAGATGAATGACTTTTGTTTAGGACATTAATTAGAATTATAAAAACTTAGACCTCCCAAATTCAAAGACTCAATCCAAAAATGGGTATCTGAGACAAATACACATTTCTCAGATGAAATATGAATAGCAAATAAATACGTGAAAAACTGTGCAACATTATTGGTCATTAGAGAGATGCAAATTAAAACAAAACTGAGATTCCATCTCACCCCCCAGCAAGAATGGCTGTCATCAAAAAATCAACTGATAAGAAATGCTGGAGAAGCTGTGGGAGAAAAGGAATGCTTCTCCACTGCTGTTTGGAATGTAGACTGGTACAAGCACTGTGGAAATCAGTGTGGAGATGCCTTAAGAAACTGAGATGAAGGGGGCCCCGGCGGGATGGCTCAGTGGTCTAAAGCGCCTGCTTGGGAAAGCTTGGGCGGATTCAGGGACCTCAGTTCGATCCCCAGCACCACATGCTGTGCCAGCCCTGAGCCGGCCACAAATATGAGTGAATAAACAAACAAACATTCTGAAACAAGAAACTGAGGTGAAGGCCCGGGGATATAGGGCAGTGGCAAAAGCTCCTGCCTGGCAAGTGCAAAGTCCTCAGTTCTATTCCCAGTACTAAACAAAACAAAACAAAAAACTGGGATTAGATTTCCCATCAAACTCACGTAGTTGTGTTCTGAGTATCTCTTTTCAGAATAATAAAAACATCAGACCACTGATGTACACCCATGTTTATAGCAGCACTTTAAAAAAATGCATTTAGGACAGGGGATACAGGATCTACCGCGTCTCACTATGTATATCTGCCATAGTGATTCTCCTGTTTTCAGCCTCCAAAGTGCTGGGATTATAGGTGAGCGCCACTTTGCCCCTGGTCACATGCCCCAGGGGTGGTGCCAGCACGCATTCAGGGAGGCCCTTGCGTACGCTAGGCAAGCGCTTATTCTACTGAGCTATCAGATGCTTTCGTCCACTGAGCTGTCAGGCTGGCCCCAGCAACGCACTTTTTAATAGCACAGTGATATTCAGTTGTTTTTTTTTTTTGTGGTAGAAAAAAGGGCGGAGAAACATGCAATGGCATGCCCAATATATCTGTTACACCAATAAAATCACCCTCTTTAAAAAACTGCTTTGTTGAGAAATAACTAAGAGCATGTATTTAAGCTGTGCAAGTCAAGAATTATATACAGGGGCCCGGCAGGATGGCTCAGTGGTCTAAACCGCCTGCTTAGGAAAGCTTGGGCTGCTGCAGGGACCGCAGTTCCATCCCCGGCACCACATGCTGCGCCAGCCCTACCCTCAGGGCAGGCTGAGCCGGCCATAAAAAAAAAAAAAAAATTATATATATACGTGTAAGGCCCATAAAACCATTAGAACAATCAAGACAGTAGTTTTATCCACCATCTTCAGACATAATTGCATGCTTCTTTATTATACTTCCTGACTCCAGGGAGCCATTGATCTATTTTCTATTGATGTAGACTGGCTTGAAATTTATAGCATTTTACATAAATGAAACCATACATTCTGTGCTTTTTTTTCCCTACAGTTTATTTCACACAGTGTGATATTTATTTATGTATGTATGTATGTATTTATTTATTTATATCTATTTAGTACAGGGTCTCACTATGCAGCTGAGACTTGTAGCGATCCTCCTGTGTTTAGCCTCTCCAGTGATGGGATTACAGGCGTGTGCCACCATGCCCAGACTCAGTGGCCAGAGGCAGGGCTGACATGGCTTGTATTACCGGGGATTGAACTCTGGTCCCTGTGCTTGCCTAAGCAGGTGCTTAGTTCACTGAGCTATCTCATCTGCCCTAGTGTGATCTTTTTGAGAGTCCATTTTATGATGTGAGTCTATTAATAGTTAATGCCTTTTTCACTGTCTGGCAGTAGCCCTATGCAACATTTCAGTGATCCATTCCCCCATTTATAGATATTTGGATAGTTTCTAGTTTCTGGCTGCTATATACAGGTCTGGCTACCTTCAACATTCTTCTGCAAGTCTTTGCATGGATATGCATTTTTGTTTTCTTGCATAAACGTCAAGGAATATAGTAGCTGGGTCATAAGGCAAGTATATACTTAACTTATAAGAAGCAGCCAGCTATATTTCTAGGAGGCTGTTACATTTTACATTTTTATAAGAGGGGTGTGAGTGCTCAGGTTCCACCACATTCTGGTTGACACTTAATATTCTCAGCCTTATCAATATTAATTTTTGTCATAGGTGTAATGATTGAAGCTATTATCTTCTCCTATTGTAGGAAGCCACTAGTACTTCATTTTAGGAAAAATATTATTCAAAGTTTTTGCTCACACTAAGTTCATTATCTATTGTTGAGTGTTGTATTTCATCTTATATTCTAGATATATATCACTTGCCAGATAGATGACTTGCAAATGCATTCTTCAATTCTGTGATTGTTCTTACCTTCTTAATAAGAACCTGTGGAGAACAAAATTTTTTTAATCTTGATAAAGTTCAATTTGTCTAATTTTTTATTACTGGGTTTTTACTGTCCTATCTAAGGAACAATTTCCTAAACTGAGGTCATAAAGATGTTTCTTCTAAGAGTTTTATCATTTTAGTAATTGTGTTTAGGCCTATCACCCATTTTGAGTTATTTCTCTCATGGTAGGTATGGGTTAAAATTCATTTTTTTCCTGCATATGAATATTCTGTTGTTAGAGTATCAGTTCTTAATATTATGATTCTTTCTTCTCTGAACTGCTTTTATGCTCTATCAATAATCAGTCAAGGGGTTGGGGAGATAGTGCCATAGAATAAGCACCTGCTTAGCCAGCGCAAGGTCCTAAATTCAATCCCTGGTACCTCAAAAAGCAATAAACAACAACAACAAAAATCAATCAAGGGCTGGTGAGATAGCTCAGTGGACTAAGCCCTGCCTAGGCAAGTACAGGAACCATGGTTCAATCCCTCGCCTGTCCCAGGAGCGCTGGGCCAGCCACTGAGATGGGTGTGGTGGTGCATGCCTATAATTCCAGTGCTGGGAGGTCGAAAATAGGAGGATTGCTATAAGTCCCAGCTGCACAGTGAAACCTTGTGCCAAAGACATTTAAAAAAAAATCAGTCAACAGTGTACCTATGGGCTAATTTCTGAATCTTCCCCTTTTTCTTCACCAATCCATTTGTATATCTACCCATGACTGCCACATAAAGCAAATCCATGGATTTATAAGAAGTCTTTTTTTTTTTTTTTGTCTTTTTGAGACAGGGTCTCACTATGCAGTTGAGGCTGGTCCTGAGCTCACTTTTGTAGCCCAGGCTGGTCTCGAACTCGCACCAATCCTCCTGCCTCAGCCTCCCGAGTGCTGGGATTACAGGCGTGAGCCACCACGCCCGGCTTATAAGAAGTCTTAAGGTTAGATAATGTTAGTCTTTCAACTTAATATTGTTTTCTAAATTATTTTAGATACTCTAAATCTTTTGTATGCACATACAAATTTTAGAATCAGTTTGTCAGTTTATACAAAAATCCAACTAAAATATTGGCTAAAATTGTATTGAATCCACAGATCTGCTTAAAGAGAATTAACTTCAAGAGATCTGAGTATTGTGGACCCTGAATTCAGTATATTGTACTTTTCAATTTATTAGGCACAATTAATTAAATTAATTAATTTAATTTCTCTCAGCAATAATCTGTAATGACTATATTTCAGTTTTGTTCCTTAGTATTTCATACATTCTGTTTTTAAAATTGAACTGTTTTATATGCGTTTTTGAGGAAAAATGTGGAGAATATATAGTAATTTACATTTTCTGTACTTGAATCTTCATTTTTCTTATATTTGAAAATTTTAGTAGACCACATTTGTTAAATCAGTGAGTCCTGCTGATACATTATTAACTTCAGTCCATGTTTTATTCATATTACCTTAATTTTCAGATTTGAAGTCCTTTATTTGTTTCAGGAACCCCTCCAAGATAGCACATTTCATTTAGTCATCAGATCTCCTTAGACTCTTGGCTCTGACCGCCAGTCATACTTCCTTTGTTTCCTGCTTCCCTGATGGTGTCAAGAAGGGTGAGCCAGATAGCTTGTAAGAGGCCCTTCTACTGGAATGTGTCTAGTGCTTTTCTCATGATTAGGCTGGAGTTATGTATTTTGGGGAGGAAGATCACAGATATACAACACTGTTTCATCACATCGTATCAAAGTTACGTACTGTCAACATGATTTATGACCCTCAGTGTTGACCTTGATTATGGTCGGAGGTGGAGTTTATCATGTTTCACCAGATGAACACAACTTTTTTCTTCTTTCTATATTATTCTCTTTAGAAAGAAGTCTTTATGTCTGCTCCCTATACTTCATGAGGATGAAAGTATATTCCCTCTTCTCAAGTAAAAATTACCTGGAATTATTATGCTGAGGAGATTTGATTCTTCTTTCTCATTTATTCATTTACTTGATCATTTCTTTATATAAATATCAACTCAAAGATATTTATTTGATACTTAGAATTAAAATTTAATGCCACTCGATTCTGTTGTTCCTGCCAATCTTTCCACCTTGGGCTGTGGAGAATTCTTTCAGCTGGCTATTTTGTCTCTTTGGCATACTTCAAACAATGTATATATATATATATATATATATATATATATATATATATATATATGCTTTCCTACAATTCCTTGCTTCTAACGGCATGAATTTCCCATGCTCATTTTAAATATAATCCTTCTCCAGGCCAGATGATCCTTTATCCAAGGATCCCTGGCTGTTTTTACTAAAAAAACAGTATCAGAAAGTAAGAATTAGATACTAGGTGTGCTCATTGTTATTAAGGTGTTTTGTTGTTGTTTTCATGACTACTCAGCTACTAAAGAAAGAAAATGTTTGCCTATGTGTCCACTTGTATTACGTTAATTAATTAATTAATTAATTAATCTTTTTTGGTATCGCTTTACCTTTGGTATTTCCCATGTTCCCAGGCTTGTATTTTAAATAGTATTGAGACTTTGAAACCTTATGTACACTTTGTGTTTCTCCACATTTTACAATTCTACACCCCAATCCAAGCAATGAGAGTCCACTGCAGTGAATAACAGAAGTAATGGGAAAGATATCATGGATATTTTTTGGCTATGGAAGTTCAGATGAGATTTTGTGAACATATCCCATGAGTCAAGTTGTGCTGTGGGCCTTCTATCTTGCATCACAAATGGGCTTCCGTGAGCAGTACCATAAAGCCAGTATATTGCCCTGGTTAGCAATGGTTTCAGGTAGTATGTCAGTCCTCACTTTGTCAACGTTTGATACCAGAACGGAGTCCTACGCAGGAGTGGTGTCAGAAGGGTACATGTACTCCCAAGTGCATGTGCTCCAGTGCACCCAGCTCCCTAGAAATCTCAGTGCTGAAGTGGTCCAAAGAGGACTGAGGATGATGAGGAGCAGCACTGGAAATACCCTGGGCATCCAAGGTTCTTCCAGAGACATTAGCATCCACAGGCAACTGTAACATCAGCCACAGAAAGGATCTGCTTTGCATTCAAATCCTTGTTAGTTTGAATTTGTTGAAATCCTAACTCCCAGCCTGGTGGGGTTGATAATTTCTTATAACCATATACTCATAAAAAAATCAAATAGGGGCCCGGCGGGATGGCTCAGTGGTCTAAAGTGCCTGCTTGGGAAAGCTTGGGCAGCTTCAGGGACCGTGGTTTGATCCTGGGCATCACATGCTGTGCCAGCCCTGCCCTCAGGGCAGGCTGGGCCGGCCATAAAAATGAGTGAATAAACAAATAAAGGTTCTGAAACAAGAAAAAAAAAAAATCAAATAGTTGTAGAAGGACTTCAGTTCATTTTAAAGAGAAGAAAAATAAGAAAACATAGTCAGAGAGATAGCTCAGTGGCATAGGCACCTTCCTGGCAAGCACAAAGGCCTGCTTCCTCCCGAGCTGATGCTGTGGGCACCAGGGCTTGTCCTAGAGTCCTCACTAGGCTCTTTCTCAGGATTCAGGCTGCTCAGGGTGCTGGGTTGTGGGCAGATGCCATTGAGCCAGGCACATCTATTAAGTTAATTTAAACATGAGTCCATATTGGTATTTCTGACTCTGATCCACTACTAGTGGAGCAATATAACCTCTTCCCTTGCTTATTTGTAAACTCTTGCTTAAAGAGTGAAGAAAAGGATCTCACCATCTGCCTTCCAGTTACTTAATTGTTCAATTCCAATAATACACATGCATCACACCAGGACGTCAAACTGTGTCCTCATAGGAAAAACGTTATAACAAGTTC
The DNA here is from genome assembly GCA_004027025.1 of Myocastor coypus. Lineage (NCBI taxonomy): Eukaryota > Metazoa > Chordata > Mammalia > Rodentia > Myocastoridae > Myocastor > Myocastor coypus. The sequence continues at coordinate 20,828 of PVJA010029467.1, forward strand.
TGCAGCTTCTTTGACCTTCTGTCTTCATACTTCACTTTTTTCCCCAAAATCTCTTCAGTTACCTGCACTCCTTCAAAGAAGTTCTTAAATTCATTTAGCTACATGATTAGAGCTTCATCATAATCTGAATCTCATCCTGGGAGGCAAGGTCTTTTGCATTCTTTAAAAATGAACCCATTATATGCCTTGGGATATAGCTTGGTGGTCTAAGCGCCTGTCTGTCAAGTGCAAGGACCAAGTTCAATCCCAGGTACCTCATGCGGTGCTGACCCTGGAGCCCCATGCGCACTGTGCTGCCCTGAGATCTGTTGTCATGGCATAGGCCTCTATTCCCAGAGCAGGTGAGGCTGGGACAGAAGGATCACTAGGAGCCTGACCTGCATAGCAAGACTCTGTATCAAATAAATAAAGAAAATAATAAAAGAGAACCAATTGAGATGTATATTTTGGGCTATAAATGTTTTGATAAATACTTAGTATCATGGAACCATTACAGCATTATATAAACTAGCCTAACTTCAACACTTTGAAAAGATCAAGCTTCACCTTTTGTATCTTCTTTTAAAAATTCCTTTCTATTTATTAGTACATACTTGTCGTAAATATTGATTAAATTAATCACGGAGCATCTTTCCTTGTACATAATACATCCCACTTTTCCTTGTTTCCAGCTCTCATCTCGTCCTTGTACTCTTCTTTCACTCCCCATTTACAAAGCTTTGTTTCCGCTTTCGGCTTTCGGTCTCCAGCCCTTCTTTCCCTTTCTCTGCCCTCTTCCCTGGTCCTCTTCCCATCTGAGCATGCTCTTCATATTTCTCAGTGTGCGTCATCCACTATGCTCCTCGTTCACCCTTTGTGTTTCTCAAACAAGACAAATAATGCAATATTTAAACTTATGTGATCAATTTATTTCAGTTAAGACTGTGATCTCAAACTCAAGGCCTATCTATTTTCCTATGAATGATTCAAGTTTCTCTTCTTCGTGGCTGAGGAGTACTCAACTGTATGTAATACCGAATTTTCCACATATATATTCATCTTTTGATGGACATATTGGCTGTTTCCAAGATGTAGCATTATAAACTGTGCTGCTATGAACGTGGGTATACATGTGTCAGCAGGCATGATGTTGTTAACTCTTTTGGAAAGATACTCAGAGGGTTAATAACTGAGTCAAATGGAATTTATAGTTCTACTTTTCAAAAGAAATCCTATACTACCATCTGGAGTGGCTGTACCAGTTTGTAAACCCTCTGGCAGGGGCAAAGCATTTCTTTCTACCTTTGTTCACAATCTTGCCAGCACTTCTAAATGATAGATAGATGGACAGATGGATAGATGGATAGATAGGCAGACAGACAGACACAGACAGACAGACAGACAGACAGATAGATAGATAATAGATAGATAGGGTTTTGATGCACAGTTCAAGCTAGATTTGAACTCACTGTGTACACTAAACTGGTCTTGAGCTCATAGTAACTCTCCTGAGCAGTGGAGTTACAGGCATGTGCCACCCAATGGTTAATTTCTGTTGCCTTTCTTTCTGGAGACAGACTCTCAGTATTGTTTTAATTTGTGTCTCCCAAATACCTAGTGATTTTGAACATTTCTTATCACATGTTTATTTACCATCTGTACTAAGAAATGGCTGTTCATTTCAAGAAGATATTTTTATTTTTATTTACTTATTACCATTTTTAGATTGCATCTTTACATTTGTTTCTCTGCTCTAGATTCACTAAGAATGCCCTTCAGTATGGTCACTACCTGTTCAGTTATCTGTGCAATCGTTTCTCATTCATTTTTCTTCTAGAGACTCATTCATTTGCTTTGTTACTTTCTCTACTGCCATTTCAGAAAGTTCAAATGGGTTGGCTGTTTTATTTACTTTTCTCTCATGACTGAGACAAAATATCTGACACCCAAAATTAAAGAGGAAAAGGTTTATTTAGTTCATAGTGTGTAGAGGTTTCAATCCATAATTGAATGGCTCCAAGGCAATGTGGGTTGGCAGAGGCACGTCAGAGACTAGAATGAATTCATGGTAAGCAGAAGCCAGCCCAAGCAGGTAAGCAAGGAAGGAAGCAGGGGACAAGACAAATCTCTTTCTGTCTCTTTTATGTAACCTACCTAGATTAGGGAAAGGCTAAACCAATCGATACACTGATTAACTAATCACCTGCCCTTAAACTTAAGACCCTTAATCCTAGCACTGCCCATGAATCAATCATACACTCCAGATTCAGCCACCTCTGAAGAAACACTACGTATAACTGCATGAGGCTTTGGGGGATGATCTAGACTGAAACCATAGCAGTGGCTTTCGATTTCTTTGACCTCAGTGCCTGCTTGATTCATCTTGGCTGAGCTGGAAGATCTGGGGTTGCATCTTGCTTCTGTGTTTTTTTCATTTTCTAATTTTAAAATTTGTTTTCTGCATTGATGCTTATAAGTTGCTTATAGTAGGTAGCTTTATTATTAGGATCAATACCTCTATAGAAAATGATTACTTTTTAAAAAGGAAAGAATGTAAGTACTTTCAAGAGACATCTTCCTAGGGTAGCTGACTTTTGGCTTTTGAAGCTATCTCAGGATCACTTCTTGGGGCCTGGCGGGATGGCTCAGTGGTCTAAAGCGCCTGCTTGGGAAAGTTTGGACGGCTGTAGGGACCCCGGTTCAATCCCCAGCACCACATGCTGTGCCAGCCCTGCCCTCGGGGTGGGCTGAGCAGGCCATGAAAATGAGTGAATAAACAAAGAAAGGTTCTGAAACAAGAAAAAAATAAATAAAAAATTCTTTAAAAAAAAAAAAAGAAAAAATATCAAAGGAAAAAAGTTCATGTGATTTCAAGCCTGTGGTTATCTTCTTCTGGGGCCTATACTTTTGTGGTAGTGTCCAACTCAGGTCATTACTCTGTTGTCACTGGTAGACAAAAGAGGGAGGCAGAGTCCATATCCTTGCTGGATGATCCCAGCAGGCCTGCAGCAGGATTAGTATGGGGTACCTTTCAACTCCACAGAAGTTTAGGCTGAACCTGGCCCCTGTTAAGGCACTGGTGCCTATGTTTTCCAGCCTATAATATTCTAAAGTCACCTTGCCACTATGGCTCCCTAACTGTGGACATCTGTCTCAGTGACTCTTCTCTTGTTGCTGGGACAAATACCCAATGCTCAAAATGAAGGAAGGATTTTTTATTTATTTAATTATTTATTTATTTATTTATTTTTACTTTATTAAAATACTGAGTTTATTTCACATGTATATTTGTCTCCCTACCATCTTCATGTCTGACTACCACTACTATGTCTTATCATTAACATTCCATACATACTTAAAACCAAGTAAAGGGTGGAGTTCCATCCTTAAAAACTAAACAGGCATTTCAGACAACACATTCTTGGCAATGGGACCTGGACAACATTTATCAAACACGGTAGGGCAAGTTCTCCTTTGCATTATAAAAAGGATAGCCAGATAGCAACTGTTACAGAAATGAAAGACGGAAAACAAACTGCTTGAACTGTTTTCTTAAAGAGACTTCCTCCACTGCCAGAGATCTTGAATAGCCTCCTGGTCAGTCATCCGGAAGCAATTCTTCACATAATTGATGAATTTGGTTTCCACTTTGGGAAGAGAACCACCTTTTTCTATACTTGCTTACATTTTTGCTTTAATGTCTTCTACAGAAGGATTTATTTAGTTCACAGTTACTGGAGATTTCACTCCATTCCCAGCTGGCCCCAAGGCAAAGCAGTGCGAAGCAGAGAGCAAACTTTCAGGGCTGCAGCAAAGAACAGAGAGTAAAAGGAGGGGTGGCAGCTCAGGCAGCTAGCTGGCCTTTTGCCCCTACCCATGTTGTAATGCAAATTACCTGCTCTAGGGCGGGTGCGGCACCCATGCCCACAATATTCAATCACAAGCTGCCTCTTGACTGCATGAGGCTTTGGGGGGACACCTATACACAAACTATAGCAACACCTCCCTCAGCTGTCCCTCACCTAGTCTCTGTGAGATCTCAACACTGGGATCCTTGACACGATCCCAGCTGTCAGCTGCTCTGAGTCCCAGGTTCAGCTGACCCCTCCCTAAAATGATGTCTGGCCAAACATCTTCCCACAGAGACACAGCCTTGACTTGGACTGGAATCTTTATGAGGCGTAGCGGCCAGCATTTATTGCTCCACTCCACTGGTGCATTTCACCCTGCAGGGCTCTGAATGCACCTGTATCTCTACAGAATCAACCCTCGTTTATCACTCATGAATTCAGAAGCTGAGGAGGAAGTACAGATGGCACCCTCCTGTTTCTGCATTGAGGTCTGTCTCTGTACTTCCTTGTGGCTTCAAATTTCCTGCCAAATCCTGCCTAGATCCCAGGGAAACACCTCCCTCCTTTTCTTCCCCAAGTTATGCTCCAGTGTCTGATTCTCAATCTTGACTTCTTGCTGCTTACCACTCTGCTATCTTCCCTGAATTCTACCAATGGTTCCCAAGAGACCTCTGATGGTTTTCTACCATTTCTATAATGTTGCCCCCAGGATTTCATATATTTGTAACAATAAAATATGCTGCCTCTCAATATGGCACCTTTCCCTTAGCAATATGTGGAAGTTGTTCCATGTTGTTTTGTGTCTCAAGGGCTCATTGACTTTTGTTACTAAATGAAAGTACATTGTTTGGGTATATTATAGTTTGCCTATCCAGTCATTCTTTCAAAGATATCTTGGTTGATTTCCTTCTAAGGAAATCTTGATGTGCAAGTTTTGGGGTGGTTATATATTTTCTTTTCTTTTTCTTGTTCTTCTTGTTCTTGTTCTTCTTGTTCTTGTTCTTCTTGTTCTTGTTCTTCTTCTTCTTCTTCTTCTTCTTCTTCTTCTTCTTCTTCTTCTTCTTCTTCTTCTTCTTCTTCTTCTTCTTCTTCTTCTTTGTATTTTACAGAAGTGTCAACAGGGTATTCAGGGTCTCACTCCTAGATCAGGCTCATAGTGATCCACCTGTTTATAGCCTCCCAAGAGCTATGATTACAGGCACATGCCTGTCTAGTTATATATTTTCAAGATATTTGTGAATAGCAACCAGCCCAACTGCTAACTTAAGGCATAAAAAAATGTTGTAGGCTAGCAGATGTTATCAAAATATCTTCCAAAGTGGTCATTGTATTTTTCATTTCACTAATAATCAATTAGTGTCCCCAGTCTCTTGTATACTTCAGCATTTGACATTGTCATTTTTTTTCAACTGTAATCATTCTAATAGGTTTGTAGGGTTCTGTGTATTGTTTTAACTTTACAGTCTCCAGTGGCAAGTGATTTTTTCATTTGCTTTTTTTGCCAATTGTAAATCTATTTTCATAAGCTGTTAGATTGTTGCTCACTTTTTAATTGGGGGCATTTATCTTATTAAATTTATAAAGCTCTAAATATATTTTGACTGGAAATCCTTTTATTGGACATGCTTTCCCCTGGGCTATAGCTTGTTTTATTTTATTTTTATTTATTTATTTATTTATTTATTTATTTATTTATTTATTTATTTATTTTGCCATACCAGAGATTGAACTCGGGACCTTGCTCTCTCACTAGGCAAGCACTTATTCTACTGAGCTATCTCCCCAACCCCTTGTCTTCTGAATAGTATGTAACATATTAGGTCTTCAGCTCTCTCTGTAGTTGAGGATGGCATCCTGCCTCATTCTCTCAAGTGCTGGGATTGCAGGTATGCACCACTCATGCTGAGCTGAGCTTCTGGATTCTTAAATTAGCCTTGCAATTTTTAAATTTTTGGCATATATATATATATAT
>PVJA010029468.1:0-26624 GCA_004027025.1 Myocastor coypus
GAGAGAGAGAGAGAGAGAGAGAGAGAGAGAGAGGGAGGGAGGCCAATACAGAGGGTCTGTGGCTGGCTGTGTCCATCTGTGTGCAAAAGGCAGGCAGTTTCAGGGAACCCACAGCTGGTGGCTGGGAGGGGAGGTTTCCATCTGTGTTGGCCTGGAAGCCAGCAGGAGCTAGGGCAGAAAGGGTGGTAGCTTTTGCAGGGAAGGGCAGCTCGAGGAAGCTCCTTTCTTAACCCCCACCCCCAGTCCTAGAATTCTTCTGTCCCCTACAAGTAAAAAGGCAGGCTTGAGTCAACGGAGCATGACTCCCACCACCCCCAGGCTGAATCCTGCCCGGAGAGCCTGAGCCTTCTGTGGTTGGGCAGGGGTTTGGCCTCAGGACTGGGGGTGGAGGGAGATGGCCAGGTGTCTGGGAGAGGGCTCCTGACTGTGAGGGGCCGCCAGGTCAGAGCCTGTCTGCCACTGCCAGAAGAGGATGACACCAGCTTGCTTTGGGCACCTTCCTTGCAGGGACCCTATTCCAGGGGCCTCCACAGTGCGGACCTGCGAGGGGCGGGTCTCCAGTCTGGCCCCCAGCCTGGGTAGACACAAGGGAGAGGAAGCTGAGAGCCGGGTGGGACCGGTGAAGGCGGGGATGGGGGACCTGGCTCCTCTCCTCAGAACTGGGAAGCGCTGCTAGGGTCGCACTGCAGCAGGCGCACGATGGACGGGTCGCTCTTCGCCCCGCGGATGAACTCCTCCAGGGACAGCTTGCCTGCAGGGGAGGCGGGCAGTGAGGGAGGTCGCAGGGGCCCAGGGTGTGGGAGGGAAAGAGGGGACGCTGCCCGCCGCCGCCCCCGCCCGCCCCTGCCGCTCACCGTCGTTGTTGGTGTCCATTTGGCGGAAGATTTTCTCAGTTCTCTTTTCCGGGGTCGACTCGTCTTCAGGCATCTTCATCACAGACGAAACCATCTTGTAAATGGCCTGGGGGTTCGGGAGGAAAGGCAGGGCATGAGAAGAGCTCCCCCGCCCAGCCTCGGGAACGAGGTGAAGGGGCCCCCCAACTCTTGGGGCGCTAGCAAGGCTTCCCAGAAGAGGGGGCTATTGGGACGGGGTCCACTGCCTCCTGGTCTAGGTCATTCATTGGAGGGCCAGGAAAGGAACTCGGCGTGAAAGCTCCGAAGGACCCCAAGAATTGGAGGGTACAAGGAAGCAGAGGAGATGTCGGAGGGCGTCGAGGCCCAAATGGCCAAGGGCCTAGAACACTAGGCATCGGCTCTCGCGCCTGAATTTGTGGGTACCAAGCTAGCACCGCCCCTTCAGAATCATCCAGGCCCTTCACAACCCTCACTTTACTGCTGCAGGGTGCCAGGCCGAGGGCGTGAGAGGAGTGGGAGTCGGGAGACGGGGGCACTGGCCTGCATTACCGCCTGTGGCCCGCAGGGGGCGCAGGGCTATGTTGAGGCAGCTAGGGTTCCACAGGGGCGGGAACATTATGCAAACGAATGCAAATGACATCTGCCCGCGGGCAGGGAGAGCCAGAGCTCTGCTGGGTTGAGGGCTGCAGCTGCCACGTGCAGGAGCTTCTGAGGCTAGGCGCAGGAGGATTGTCGTGCTAAATGAACAGAGCACCTAGCGCTTGTCCTATGGCACGGACAAGCTGGGTCCCTGCGTCCTGGGGCTCAAGACTCCATTCGCCGCCTCAACCTTCTAGCTTTTCCAGACTAACAACTCCAAAAAGCCTCCCTTCTTCAGCGCTAAAACTCTTATTTGTCGGGGCTCGGCGGGATGGATCACTGGTCTAAAGCGCTGCTTGGGCAACCTTGGGCGGCTTCAGGACCGCGGTTCGATCCCCGACACCGCATGCTGCGCCACCCCTGCCCTTGGGGCGAACTGAGCCGGCCATGAAAATGAATGGATAAACAAACAAGGGTTCTGAAACAAGAAAAAAATAATAGTAAATAAAATTTATTTTTATTTTTTTTTTCTTTAGTAAATAAAATTTAAAAATTCTTTAAAAAAGAAAAAAAAAAAAAAAAACCTCCCCCTGCCTGCGGGCCAGCTTCTGCCTCTCTGCTGGTCTGCTGGTCTTTGTTGGCCTCTTGCTTTCGGGTATGGTCCCACACTGCTTCTGAAACTCTTTGCAACACAGATCTCCTCGACTGAGTCCCATCGGGCAGGCTGCCTTTGCTTGCTTCCCTCACACATGGTGCCCTCCAGGCCGCTGTGCACCCAGCTCCTCCAGGATGCTGCCCCACGCTCCTTCTGCTGCCTCCCACTCTTCCATGAGACTCAGTGTACGCAGTGCTTTCTTAGTGAGGCCTGACCCAGGCTGAGCCAGGGTACACAAAGGGGTTCTCCTTTGAGGACATCTCTCAGGAAGTAATTATGTGTCTATTTGTCTACACTAGCCCCTACCATACAGGGAAGAACTTCGGACACTAGCTAGTGCCCACATGCTCAGAAACAAGCCCAGTGCCTGGTGCCTGGCGCCTGGCAGGCACTCCTGTGTTTAAAGGCCATTGGTGTCTCCCACCACCTTCTGTACCAAGCCCAAATCATTCAGTCCTTGGTATTCAAGACACTTCTCAGTTTGCCGGTTCTGATCTCACCACCGCGAGCCTTCCCCAGAGGGGTAAACCTACCACAACCAAACACCTCTGCACCCTTCAGATTTCCCAGCATTCACAGTCTTTGGGTAGAATAACATTGGCTATCATTTATCAGAAAACCACAATTTGCCAGGTCCTTTATGTGCATTATTGTAAATTTCACAACAACCCTAAAAATCTCTACTTTCCAGATTAGAAACCAAGACTCAGGAAGGGAATGAATGACAAAGACCAAATTTGAATCTGCTTTCTCTCAGCAGCTGGAAGAATGCTCGGGCAAGGGGCTTGGGTGTGAGATGGATCTGCAGTACCATTCTGGTTCATGACACACTTGCAATGTAGCCTTGGACAAGTACTTAACTTCTGCGGGCTTCAGTTACCATCTGTAAAATGGGAGTGACCCTGTCTCTCTTATTAGGACTATGTAGAAGATAAAATGAGACACAACAACTAGAACCATGGATGGCTACAGGAAGGGGTCACTAAGTAGCACCTTATATGATAGGCATTATCCAACCACCAGGTCCTCAGTCCATTCCCCCCCCACCATCTCTCGGTCCCCAGGCTTCCAGATGTCACCTTCTGTCACTGGGCTGGTCAGCATGGCTGGCACAATGATCTCCCTCTGTCCCCCAGGTTGGGAGTCCTGGGAAACAGTCTCCCCTCCCATTATACCACCACCTGGCACCGGACTGGGTCCTGAGAAGGACGGAGCAATGCCATGCTCCCCGCAACAACCCTTCTCCTGGGCCTCCTAATTAATTGTCTGGAATTGCTGCCCGATCACAGTTCCTCTGGAGCCTACTTGTCATTAATCAGGCACTGGGGTTTTGCAGAGCTCTGTGTGCACCAGCTGTCTGAGGCCTGTGTCTGCCACCACAGAAGCCAGGGCCCTATAGCCAGACCAACCAGAAAGAGGTCCTGGGGTTACCAAGGAATGGGGCTGACTTGACTGCTGCATGGAGTTGGGGCTGTGGCAGGACTGAGTTCCTAGCACACACCAGTGCAGCCACTCATTGTCAGTGTAAGAACCTGAGCCTCACTTAGATTTTCTGCCATACAGTGCTCCTCTGCCCTGTCTGCCTTGACCCCTGCATCGTGGACCCCAGAGGTCCCTGGCATCCAGAACTGAGAATTAATACCTGGCCTACAGGAGTCAGTAACACTAAGGCACTAGACACAGGACAGGCATCATTTGCCAAGGTAGGCATTCCGCTCAAGCTAGAGAGAACGGTGCAGACTTAGCAAGAGAGGCCCAAGACCAGTCCAAATGGGGCTGGAAGAGATGAAGGGAAAGCAGCCTGCTGAACTGAGGGACTGAAAAGATTCAGAGAAGCAGGAGAGCAGCAAGGGCTCATGCAAAGCAATGCGGTGGCCTTGCCCAGAGCACAGACCAGGGACACTGAAAGGCCATCCTGGCTAAAGCGAAGGATAAACAGAGAAGTAAAGACTGACAGTTGCTAATGCTTACTGAGTACCAGGAAGGTGCAGGGCCCCTCTGCTGGAACTATCGTCCCACTTTATCCCTGCAACAGCCTGGGAACCAGAGACTCAACACCCCCCCACACACTACTGTGAAGAAAGCTGTAAAGACTTAGGGGAAAGTGGGCAAGGAACTGGGCAAATCAAAGAGAACCAAAGCCCTGACCATCTTCAATGCTGGCTAAGGAGAGGAGTGTCCTGGAAGATTCTCCAAGTAAAGCTGATGCTTATCACACTTTAAGTTTATGCTCAGAAAGGGCACTCGTGTCAGGTTCCTAAATCTTGCCCTATCAGATGAGCAACCTAAGAATGAAGGCCAGTTCCAGAACTGGAAGTTAGAACTCCTCACTGGGAGTCCACAGGCCTCACAAAAAGCAGCTCTAGGGAGTGGCCAACCTAAGCCTGACGCTACCTAAGTACCAGGTGACTTCAGGCAAGTCCTTCCACCTTGCTGAGCCTTGTAGAGTTGTAGTGAGGAAGCACTGCATTCATGGCTGTCGAGTACCTCACTGGCTAGTGGGCTATAGTGGCCCCTGTGTGAGACAGTGGATGAGAATCCAGATGCATTGTGGGCATTATAGTCAACTGGTCCACTCAACGGGCTGTGTAGCCTCAAGCAAGTGCCTTGACCTCTTTGAACAATTTTCCTCCCGAGTAAATGAGGATTAATAAAACACAGTGGTCATTTACCCCACAAATGTCAAGTCACGAAAGACTTAACTAAGCCGAGCGTGGTGGCTCACGCCTGTAATCCCATTGCTTGGGAGGCTGAGGCAGGAGGATCACCTCAAGTTTGAGGCCAACCTAGGTGATAAAGTGAATTCAAAACCAGTCTGAACTGCATAGCAATACCCTATCTCTGAAAAAAAAAAAAAAATCAGTGCTTCATCTTAGTCCATGGGAAAATGCTCTAGGGAACACTATGGAAACAGTTGGCAAAACTGGAAGATAGTCTGTAGATTAGATAATAGCATCATTTCCATGTCAAATGTCCTGACATGGCTAATCATATTATACATTATGTAACAGAATGTCTTTATTCTTAGGAAATACATCCTTTACCTAAGGGTAAAGGGTCAGTGTTCAGAACAACAAGAAAGCATTGCACGAATATAAAGATAAAGCAAAATGTTAATTGGGGGAGGGGCTGGGGAGATAGCTCAGTACAATAAATGCCTGCCTGGCAAGCACAAGGTCCTGAGTTCAATCGCTAGTGCTGCCAAAAAAAGTGTTAATTGGGAATTCTGGACTAAGGGTACACAGAGTTTTCTCTCTGTTCCTTTAAACCTGTTATTTTGTCAATGGGACTGTGACAGTGGCATCTGCCACTACTTGCCTACCATGCTCATTGAGAGCTAAAGACGGGGGTAAGGACAAGCTGCCAGGCCTGCGCCTGGCAGTCAGGGGCCCCGGCCCACCTGCACAATCTCCAGCATCTCCTCTCTGCTGATGTAGCCATTGCCATCCAGGTCGTACATGCTGAAGGCCCACATGAGCTTCTGCTCCAGGCGGCCGCGGGAGGTCACACTCAGCGCAATGATGAACTCCCGGAAGTCGATGGTCCCGTCGCTGTTGGTGTCAAAGGTGCGGAAGACGTGCTCTGCGAACTTGGAGGCATCGCCGTAGGGGAAGAAGTTGGCGTAGATTTTCTTGAACTCATCCACATTGAGGATGCCCGTGGGGCAGTCCTTGAGGAAGCCCTTGTACCACTCCTGAAGCTCCAGCTCCGAGAACTCTGTGTTCTCTCGCAGGTCCTGCAGCATCTCTGGCCGCAGCTTGCTGTTCTGCTTGCCCATGACCGCAAAGCCAAGTCCCACCTGGGTCCCCCAGGGAGTCAAGGGACAGAGAAGAGGGGTCAGGCCCTCCTGCTCCCTTGGTACTCCTCCAGAAGGGACCCTGAACACCCCAACTTCTTTTGACCCAGCAAAAGAGGAACTGGCCCACTGTTATCACCCGCACCCAAGCATCTGCCTCTGTGAGCTGCTCTACGCTGTTTCCCGAGAACAGAAGCAGGAAGAGAAGGAAGGAAAGGGGCTCACGCCAAGGGGGCCAGCTGCTACATCTTCCAAAGTACACACCTTCTCACCTTCAAAAAGGGGAGTCTGCAATTATCCCCCATTTTTCAGAAAAGATGGCAGGCCCAGAGGAGGACACGGGTCACACAGCCATTGCACGACCAGACTGGGTCCCTGAGTTGCTTAGGCAGGTGCAGAAAGACCTTCTGGTCCTCCTTCCTACCACTGTCCTCTCCTTGCTCCCCATTCCTGCTCCCCTAGAATACACCTGTAGCCCAGACGGAGCTTTTTCGTTTCCAACAGGTATGCTGACAAGAAGCAGCATAGAACAGATGTTATTCTGGGTTCCACAGCCAGATCACCGGAATGTGAATCCCAGCTCCGCTTCTTACCAGCTATGTGACCTTGGGCAACTTGCTTAAGCTCTTTCTGCCTCATCTGTAGAGTGGGGATAATAATAGCACTTACCTCACAGGACTGCTGGAGGGTAACTTAGCATGCATGAAACACTTAGAACCATGCCTACACCAATAACAAGTGCTACATACATGTTACATAAATCAAATGTACGTGTACACAAGTAGCACAACTATCCTGTGAAATAACACGCAAACAATCTATCCTGACACATATTATGTTACACAGCTAACCAAATCCATACCTTGAATCCCATACCACTCGTGTACCAGCCCACACTGCACCTCCACAGGAAATGCCCCTCACCCACAACTCACAGGTACTGATACTTGGCAGCATGCACAGCCCCTACCCAGGACACCAGGATATACCAGCCCACAAACCCACATGTCTCATACATGCCAGCACACACCAACTACATGCTAACACCTCTCACACGGCCAGCTGCACGTGGAACCTTCAGGCACCCTTGTCATTATCCTTTCTTTTTTTTGTCCAAGAGGTGTTGTCAGGTCCCAGAAGAGGGAGCTGCACCCCTTCTCAAACCTGTTGGGGGCCCCTTTTCCAGGGAGACTGCCTAGCCCATCCAATGCTTCCCCAACATTCCCCCTTTTAGTCCTGAAAGGTCTCCTCAGGGCAGGGGTTTGACTGCAAGGCCAGAAGGAATGCAATAAAGAGGAGCCAGCAGGGATGTAGGGGCCTGTGCAGGTGACCCCTCCCCTGAATGCAGGAGGAGAGAGGGCAAGGAGGTTCCTTGTACACATAAGGACAGGCACATGTATGAGAATGCATCTCATGGATGTGTGTTCCCGGGTTTTGCATTACCTTTTCCTATGTCTTCGTCTATGACCACTTACATGCATTGCATGTACATGGTAGCAGGTATGCACTGGTCACAGTGTGAAGGCAATGTCGCTGTGCGATCATCTGGGGGACCTGTGCATGTCCTCAGCAGTGTGTCACATGTATGTTTCTGTAAGTTGGTGCCTCCCCCCCTCGCTCAGCCTCCTCTGGCCGAGGCTGAGGACCCACAGAGCAGGTGTGTGGGAAGGGAGGAGGAAAGGGGTTGCACTGAGCAGGGCGGCGTGTTTCTTAACCCCCTCCTCAGGGTCCAAGGAACTGGGTCACCAGGGCGGAGGCAGAGAGATGCGCTGGGCAGGAGAGCTTCTCCAGAGCCCCCTCCTCCCTGCCACCCTCAGAGTTGCCCCTCCCAGCTGGAAGAAGATTCTGTTGTCCCCACAAAGACCCACCCAGACTCCAAAATAGAAAGAACCTCGCAGCTCGACCTGAGAAACCCTCCCCAGGTTCTCACTTCAAACCTCCCCCAGCTCTGCGCTAAGCCCCCCGCCTCAATTCTCCCTGCGCTCAGAGCGCGTCCTGCGCGTGACCCCTCCGGGAGGGGGCGCTCCGGGGTGGCCAAGCAGCGACTCCCCCGGGCTGGCCACGCAGCATTCAGGACCCTGGAGAGCGTCCGTGTCTCCCGGAGGAGCCGCTGCTCCCTTCACTCCCCGCCAGAGGAATCCCCAGAGGTGCTGGAAGCCTTGGGGTGGAGGAGCCCTGGACGTGGCCCCCGGTTCAGAGACTGCCCTCCCCAGCCCCGATCGGGGCGCCCCCACTCACCCAGCGACGCTGAGACACCGACTGCGCAGGGAAGGCGGCGCTGCTGCGGCGCACGGCAGCAGAGGCGGCCGGAGGGCGGGCGGGACTGCGAAGGAGACGCCCCGCAGCGTTCGCCCGGAGCCCCTCCCCTGGGGGGGTCCCCTCCACCCGGGGGTGGGAGAGCGGTGCGCTAGGCTCCGCCCCCGCCCGGCAGAGGGAAAGGGGCGCCCTCACTTCCCTTGTCCCCATCTCGAGGAACATCCTGGCGGGGGCGGAGGACCCGGCCCCTCATCTCCCCAGCATCTCCCCTGGAGAAGGCTGAATGGAGGGGTGGGGCAGGGCCGAGACCTCCTTCCAGAGCCGCGGACAATCCCCGGCCGCCCCGATCCTTTCCTCCCCGTGCCTACCTGGGCGCCGGGCCGCGCGTCACTCCGAAGGCGGAATCCGGCTCCTGGGTGCCTGGAGGGGCACCCTCCCTGCCTCCGGGCTTCAACTCCGGTGCCAACAGAGCTTGGGGGCTCTGCGCGGCTGTGGGAGCGTCCACCGCTCCAGTCCTGAGGTCTCGGGGCAACCAGGCACGCCCCCTGCCCTCCTCCACCTCGGAGGGCCCGCCCCCCTGCCTACTACTCCGGGTCTCACCTCCCACCCCCTCCCTACCTCAAAACGCGGGCTCCTCCCACTGTCCCCTCCAGCCTCCACCGGTGCAGGCTTGTGACCCGCGCAGGGAAGAGAATCTCTCCAGTTGGGGTTCCCAAGTCGCAGATATCCCTGCCTGAGCGAAGGACAGCTCTTCGTCGGGGAATGGGAGCTACATCCTCCTGGCTCCAGCTTCAGCAACAATCGCCGTATCTTGGGCTTAAAGTCTGTCCCTCCCTATCTCTAGGACGTGGTCCTTATTGCCCCACTTTACATATGAGGAAACTAAGGCTCAAGGGATGTAGGTGTTTTTTCCCATGTCCCGCAGTTGCTGAGTCCAGGGTTTGGACTCAAATCCATGTGCTCTCATCCATTTACTCCAATATTTACCAATAAATACCAATATTTATCAAATGTGTGCTCTTTGCCCAGCACAGTTCTAGCTCACGGGGTTAGTGGTGTGCGCAAGAAATAATGCATATAACACACAAGTCCATTCTGTAGTGTATTACATAAATTATCTAGGAAAAGATGGGCTGGTGACAGATCAGGAGCCTGAGGAGCATGCCAAGGCCCTTAGAATCTATCTCAGGTGAGCTGGGCAGTCTTCAGCCTGAGCAGAGTAGGAGGCTCTGCCTTCCATGTCTGGCGCTCCCTGGGGACACGACCTCACGAATAAACTTTGAGGAATGAGAGGCAAGAATGTGAGCAGGAGCCAGGTACTGTGATCCCAGAACTTGGGAGGCTGAGGCAGAAGTATCACTGCAAGTTCAAGGCCAGCCTGGGATACATAGTGAGTTCAAAGCCAACCTGCACTACAAGTGAGACTCTGTCTCAAAAAGGGGGTGACTGGGGAGATAGCTCAGTAGCACAAGCACCTATCTGGCAAGTGCAAGGTTCTGAGTTCAATTTCTGATACAAAAAGAAAAAAAAAGAGCTGGGTGGCAGAGGTGAGTCAGGTCTGGACCTTCCCAGAAGGCTGAGTGAGCTAACAGAATTCGCCACCTGCCTGGAGAGCTCCTCCTTGCACTGTTCCTTCAGTGCCAGTGATTCAGACCTTCCTGGTCCCTCAGAGTTTAGACCAGAGCTCCATCTCCTAGACCAAGTCTTCTAGGTGGCCTGAACTCAGCCTGTGTAGCCTTCATCCATCTGCTTGGGGGCAGGTAAGGAGGTCTTCACTAGAGCTAGAGCCGTAGATGGAGGTGGGGGGATAGCTGGGCCCCCCAGAACAGTAGCTCCTCTGTGTGTCTTTGCTCTGGTGTTGGGACCCCTGTGGAGGTGTGAGAGACGCCAGAGGTATGTGAGTGGTTCCCAGCTGCCTCCTGAGTAAGGACCTGCAGGTGGGGAGCAGAGAGCTTCTCCACCCCTGCCCTGTGCCCTCTGGGATACTCTCTCCTGCTCTCCTCAGGGTGCCTAGAGGGCCTATCATGGATGGCCTGTCCTGTGGTCATTTTCTCAACAGTTCCTTCCCCTGTGACTCTCCGCTCCTGCCTAAGATTAGACTCTTTCCAGCCTGGTCTGGGTCCTCCTTTCCCTCCTTCCCAGGGTAGATGGCACTCAGTGTACCCTCACTTCTGCCTCCCTCCGGCTGATTCTCTGGCTCAGCTGGCTCCACCACTGCTCCCTGGAGCATGTTGTCAGACCTGCAGGTGGCTCATCCTGTGTCCCCAGTAAATGGGGTTTCCGAAGGTAGGACTGGCTTCTGAACTTGTACCTGGAGTGAGGAGGCACAGGGCACCAGCCACATCTCTGTGTGGGCTGGGCCAAAAGAGAACTCTGGGAGTTCCCCACTTTATACTCTAAGGCCCTTGTCCAAGACCTGGCACACTGGGGTACAGCTCACCAAGGAGGGACAGAGGGGCGTCCCTTCCTGCTGGAGGACCCTTCTGAGCAGAGACCAGCTGGATGGCAGGCAGAGAGAGCACTGAGGCGCGTGGTCCTGGAGCCCTCAGTTTCTCTTGGATGGCCTGCTGCAGGAGGTTCCGCCTGGGAGATCCTGGTAGAAGGCCCCAGCCCCTCCTGCCTCAGGTTGAGGATGCAGGAGGGAGGGGGAGCCCCAGCTGGGGTGGGCATGGGGGCTGGAGGCAGCTGATGGAGGGAACAGAGCAGCAGTCAGGATGCACAGGAAAGCAAGCAAGCCCCAGGATCCGAGAAGAGGAGCGAGGGGCTCAGAAACCAGGACAACCACCCTTTTCTCCCACCAGAGACAAACCTGCTCCCAGGATGTAGCTTCTCTGCATAAGCACTCAGGCTGGAGGAAGAGTAGACCACATCTGAGCACCCATGACAGGCAGAATGGTCTACACAGACTGCCTCATTTGCTCCTTTGTGAGCCTGAGAATCACAAATGTTGCTGCCATTTTACAGATTTCAAAACTGAGGCTCAGAGGTTTCAAGGTCCATACCCTGAGATCTGACAGCAAGAAGGTGAGTGTCAGGATCTGAACCCAGCTCCCAGCTCCCAGCCCCTCCCTGAAAAGCTCTCAGCAAAAGAGGTGGGGGTGGCCCCCTCAAAGAGGCCCAGCCCACCCCCTACCCAGGTACCTCTTGGGTCCCAAACAGTTTGGAAAATCCTGATAGGAGCAGATGGTGGGGACAGATGGAGGGAAAAGCATCTCGGGGCGGAATTACACAAACAAACATTGATAAAGTGATTAAAACCTCAGGCCACCCCTTTCCAAAAAGGCCTGCCCACCCAGCTTGGTGTGCAGCGAGCCGAGGGGCGGGCGGGGGTGGGGGGTCTCCGGATGCCCAGCAGCTCAGCCCCACCGATCCCGGCTTCCGCCTGTCTCCCTCTGTGCCAGGGACCACCCCCGGACCAGAGCCCAGGGTAGCAGTGCTGCCAGGAGCACAGCCCGGGAGGGGGTAGGGCCGGCCTGGCTGTTTCCTGGAGAGGTGGCCATGAGGAGCTGAGAGGCTGGGAAGGGCTGGGAACGTCCTGCAATCCAGAACAGCAGACCTGAAGTCGGAGCTGGGTGGGAGACGCCAAGAAGGCTGGGGTCCCTCCAGGGAAGCCTGAATCTCTAGGTAGGGTGCGGAGAACTGGCATGATCACACAAGCATCCCCCGCTCCCACCCCAGAGGACTGAGCCTTCTCCTCCCCTCTGCACCCGCCAGTCTCCATTGGCTCTCTGCTCTGGGACTGGAAAGTCATCTGTGCCTGGCGCCAGGCCTGACCTAGTGAGTGCCTGGGGGACAGTGGCGGGCAGGACTCTCGAGACTCTCAGTGGGTAGCAGAGAAGCCACAAGTGCAGCCAGCAGCTGGGGCTGGCTGGAGAGCAGCCTTCTGCTAAGCAGAGGTTTGGGCCTGAAGACCCTGCTGGCTGTGTCGCTGTGGTTGCTGGGCTCGGAAGCAGGGTCTGACTTCAAGGCTCCCCAAGAACCTGACTGCTGAATAAAGGAGCTGAGCCTAGAGTCACAGACCCTAGACGATAAAGTCATGCATTTCAGTGGCCTCATAAGACCTAAGTTCAAATCCTGATGTGGGCTTTTCCCTGCTTTGAGATAGTTGGCAAAACACTCCTGACTAATAAATGAATGAATGAATGAATGAATGAATGAATGAATGAATGAATGAAAATAAGAAAATAAAAAATAGGGGCTGGGGAGATAGCTCCTTGGCAAAAGTGTCTGCCTGGTAAGTGCAAGGTCATGAGTTCAAACCCCAGTCCCGCAAAAATAACTAACTAACTAACTAACTAAATAAATAAATAAATAAATAAATAAATAAAACACTCCTGATCTTCTGGTTCCTTCTCCGTAAAACTGCATTTCCAGCTGCCCCCAGGACTTGCTCCCAGAAGCCCACGTATGTACATATGCAAGGCAGCCAGTCAGGAGCCAGCTCCTCCATCGCCTTCCGCCCAGCCACACCATCCTTGCACTGCGCAGGCCCAAGGCCCCGCCCCATCTGAGTGACTCCCTCTTGCTACCCCCAAGCCTGCCTGTCCTTCGCAAGCCCTGTTCCTGCTCAGATCTGCTCTGGCTCCCTCATAGTTCTTCCTGCAGTGGTCAGTTTCCTTAAATGTGATTATCTCTTTCTGCTTAAGCACAGTCCATGGGGCTGTGGATTTGGGTCGGCGGTAGAATGCTTGCTTAGTGAGCTGGAAGCCCTGGGTTCAGTCCTCAGCATCAAAAACAAAACAAAATAACAATAATAACAGTCCCTGCCTCACCCTGCCTTCCAGAGAAGGGGAAATCCGAGCTGCTCCACAGTAGACCCCATTCTCACCTCCCACCTTGGCCTTACCCTTGCACCTCCCTAAGTCCTCTGACTCACAGCTGTGCAGCACCCCCTGACCTGGCAGGTGACCAGGCTCTTCCCCACATGGAGGGAAGGAGCTCGCTGTCCTCTCCCAGCCCTAATCTTTCCATGGATTTGATCTACATGGGGCTGGGAGAAGCAACAGCTGGGTTCACATCCCAACCAACTCCTGCCCAGCATAACTGCTTTTCCTGCCGCTGAGGGAAGCCTCTCTTAGCTGGAAGAGCCTCAGGGGTGGGCCAGAGAGGGACGGTTACTTGCTTGCTGTCCTCCAACCAGGCCTGCCCCTTGGGCAGCTCCCCCATTACAGCCGCTGACAAATGCACTTTTAGGTCTTTCTTCCATGGTTCTGGAGCTGTGGAGCTTGATCTTACTGACCCTCTTGGTCTGTCCCAAACTGTTTGAAGCCATCCCTGGGTCACAGCAAAGGGCAAAGGGCCAGGAGGCCTGGATTTTCACGTGTAATGTGTCACACAGTTCTGTCTGAATGCCTGCAGGGCTTGTGAGACTTGAGTCATGACCTCAAGCACCAAGATTTTATTTTATTTTTTTAATTTTATTTATTATTTTCTTGTTTCAGAACCTTTATTTGTTTATTCACTCATTTTTATGGCCAGCTCAGCCCGCACAGAGGGCAGGGCTGGCGCAGCATGTGGTGCCGGGGATCGAACCGCGGTCCCTGAAGCCACCAAAGCTTTCCCAAGCAGGCGCTTTAGACCACTGAGCCATCCCACCGGGCCCCAAGCACCAAGATTTTATTTTATTTTTTTTATTTTTTTTATTTTTTTTTTTGTCTTTTTGAGACAGGGTCTCAGTATGCAGTTCAGGCTGGCCTTGAGCTCACTTTTGTAGCCGAGGCTGGTCTCGAACTCACACCGATCCTCCTGCCTCAGCCTCCCGAGTGCTGGGATTACAGGCGTGCGCCACCACGCCCGGCAACCAAGATTTTAAAGAGAAAGTTCCTCCTAAACAGTGCTGTCCCCATTGTGAGTGACCCAGCCTGTGCCTTACGATCCTAAAACCTGCTTTTCATCCCAGCCCTCTCTATAGATGGCTCAGTGTGCTGAGTTGCCGTTCTTATCCCTCAGGCCTGGGCCCAAGCGAGTCAGGGGACAGACATAGCCCCACCACTGGCCAGCTGTGCCTCCTGGAGCCTCAGTCCTTTCCAGAGCTGTGAGGTGCCCACAGGACAGCGTGGAGGACAGCCAGTGCCCATGAAGAAGGTTGCTTGGTGACAGTGCCCACACACACACACCCTGGAGGCCATGCCCCAGAGAGGGGAGAGATCACACTTTATCCAGTTCCAGGGTTCCACCTGCCATTTTCCCAATTTTGTGAGAAGAAACTGAACCTGAAGAGTTAGAGCCAGATCTGAGGTGAGCCAGCACCATCTCTGAACTCTTGGCAGGGGGCAGCTGTCTTGGAAGAGTGAGGATTTCCCAGGGGTACCCGGAGCCCCAGAACTCCACCCCTAGGACTCACAGAGGCCTCCCAGTCTTTCCCTTTTCTGGGAAAGACCAAGCTAGCTCTCATTCTTAGCACCTTAGGTTCTCCTGAGAAGGCCGGGGATTGCCTCTTTGTTTCCATGGTAACTGAGCAGAGGGGCCTCCAGAATAATTGCAGGGACACTGCACTAGCACCTACTAGTGTGCACAATCCCAGGGAATCCCTGACATGCATGTGCACATGCACACCCTTGTAAGCCAATGCTGTGTGTGTACCTCCAGGCCCCCTTGGGAACACACACTATGCCCCTGCACATGCAGGGACATGCACATGTTCAGAGCCTTGGCCTGCTAACCCATAGGTGGGCCAGGACCACACCCTGTATACCATGACTCCCACAGCCACCTTGGCCCACTCAGGTACAGGGAAGGCTATGGGAAACTAAGGCACTTCCACTTCATAATACCCACTGCAACACTGATGCTCACTGTGTGCTGGGGACTACGTTTTCTTTTTGGCTTATTATATCTCCTGTAGACCTCACAGTGCCCCTCAGGAAAGTACCAGACAAGAAAATGGGCTTAGAGCCAGGTGTGTGGTGCACACCTGTAATCCCAGCCCCTGGGAGCCTGAGGCAGGAGGGTTGCCATGAGTTCAAGACCAGCCTGAGACCGTGTCTCAAAAAAAGGAGAGGGAGGGGAAGAAAAAAAAAAGAAGGCATCTCAGGAAGATGGAATGATTTGCTTGTGGCCACACTCAAGGAATGGGTCACATCCAGGCTTGAGCCCAGACTGCCTGGCTCCAAGTCTTGGGACCCTGCCCTCATCAGCCCGGTGCCAAGCCCAGCAGCTCTCCCCAGGGACATGCCACAGAGCAGGTGCATTGGCAGAAGGGAGGACCAGTGCTGAGGCCTCCTACATGGAACACCAGCGTACTAGCACTCGTCACGGTCCCTGTCACCCTTCTCGCCATCCTTGAGGCGGAGCTGTGGTGGGTAGGGCCTTCCCTTCTACTGATTTCTTCCTACTTGGCAGAAAAGGAACTCTGGTCAGCAAGATTAAGGCCCTAGGGAGTCTTCCTCCAAGAAAGCTGCCTGAGTTCACTTCCAAGCTCCATTTCTCCCAGAAAAGGCAGGACCCCAAGGCCTAGCTTCTGATGCCCCCCCATGAAGACTTTGAGGAAATAATGAGCCCTTAGGCTGTTGGCTGGGCTGCATGGTGACCCTGTAAGGAAGTGAGGTGGGCCAGGAAGATGTTTCCTAGGGGACAACTTTCCGCATGAGAATGGTCTGGCTGGTGGCAAATGCCTGTAATCCCAGCACTCTGGGAGGCTGAGATAGAGGAATCTCAAATTTGAGCCAGGCCCAGGCAATTTAGCAAGAATCCATCTCAAAATCAAAAGGACTGAGGGTGAGCTCATAAGAGAAAAAGTAAATAAATGAATAAATAAAAGCCTGACAGTGAGGGTAGGCCCCCAGGGAGCGAGTGACTCCCACCACTGACTCATCCCAGGTAGGAGGCGCTGCGTGCTCCCGGGTTAGGAAATTCAGGCAACTGCTGAGCGTCATCATTATCGATTAGACAACCTTTGTGTCAGGCACTCACAGAAATGCAGCTCACACGTGGTCAGCCAGGATGTCAGTGATCGATGATCGGGTGATCGCCATCAACTCCGGCCCCAAGGGAGCAGGCACCGTCGGCGGGCCCATTTGCAGAGGAGAAAGCAGAGGTTCCTTACTTGCTCACAGCGCCATGGCAGCAAGGCTGAGGTTTGGCCCGGCGGCTGAGTCTGTGGTGTGTCCCCCTGGCCTACAGAGTGGTGAGCACAGCGGCGAGCACAGCAGACACAGGGCAGCTTTCCCTGCGGGGCCTGTCCCGACTACGGGTCTTCGGGCTCTGGGCAACCCTGGCTTTGCTGGGGCCGAGGCGCGCGCCCTCTGCTGGTCATGCGCTGGCTCTCCAGAGCCACGCTTCCTCAGCCCCAGCGAGGCCCTCAGATTGCTTGTCCCTAGGCAAGGAGAGAGCCCTGAGCCCCAGACCTTCCCATGGTTTTCGGTTTCTGTTCTCTTCTGTTTTATTTTTGAGATGAGACAGCTTCTCACTATGTAGTTACTATGAACCTGCGATCTTCGCGCCTCAGCCTCCTGATTGCTGGGATCACGGGCGTGCGCCAGCACTTCGGGGATCAGATTCCGCCCTTGTCAGTGAAAACAGACAACGAGTTCACTCAGCCAGACAGGGCGAGAAGCGAGCAGGCCTTTGTCCCTCACCTGTCTCTGTTCCCTAACCTGGTTTTACCCTGGAGCCTCCCTTTTCTATCACCACCCACTGGGGGCACCCGAATCGCCCCACCACCACCACCTCTTGAGAGATCTGGGTGGCCGAGATGTTTAGCTGAGGCTGCCATGGCTTGGGGCACTGAGCTGAACTGGCTTTGAGACGCGGGGCAAGACTCCCGAGCCCCACGAGCGCTGCCTGGTGGTCGTCTCCCTTTGCGCACGCATCCGAGGGTCTCCTTTGCCTGATTAGAAGCCTCTTCTGCCCCGCCCCCCAAGCCTCTCCTGCTGCCCTCACTGTTATTCCGGCTTGCTTTCCAAGGAACGCCCTGGAGGAGCAGAGGCGGAGCTGCGGGCTCAGCACGATTCAGCCAGGTGCTTCTGGCTTCAGAATCTGGATTTAGGAGAGCAAGCACTGCCCTGCTCGCGCTCCTGCAGGCTGGTGTCCCACGCTGTCCACAATTTGGTTTTTTTTTTTTTTTTTTTTTTTTGTGGGACCAGGGTTCGAACTCACGACCTTGCACTTGCCCAGCAGGCACTTGTGCCTCGGAGCTATCTCCCCAGCCCCTTTTTTTGTTTTTTATGACGGGACAGAGGTTCAAACTCACGACCTTCATTTGCCAGGCAGGCACTTATGCCACGGAGCTATCGCCCCGGTCCTTATTATTATTTTTTTAATTTATTTCTGGAGGGCTCAGTTTGCCCTGGGGGTAGAGCTGACACAGCGGGGCGGGGGAGAGCATTGAACCGCGGTCCCTGAGGTTGCCTAAACTTGCCTAAACAGGTGCTGTAAACCTCTGAGCTATCTTGCCGGCCCCGCTGTCCACAATTTGGCTCATGTGTCTGTTGCCACTGCTGAGGTCAAGACCCCATCATCTCTGGCCCTTTGACCTCAGTAGCCTCCTTTCTTCTTCTTGGTCACCTGGCCCCACTCCTGTTTTCTGCTGTCTGGGTCACATGCTGGAGCAGGCAAAGTGAAACTTTTTTTTTTTTTTTAATAATTTTTTTTCTTGGGGCCTGGCGGGATGGCTCAGTGGTCTAAAGCGCCTGCGTGGGAAGGTTTGGGCGGCTTCAGGGACTGCGGTTCAATCCCCGGCACCACATGCTGCGCCAGCCCTGCCCTCGGGGCGGGCTGAGCCAGCCATAAAAATGAGTGAATAAACAAACAAAGGTTCTGAAACAAGAAATAAATAAATAAATAAATAAAATTTAAAAAAATAAAATAAATAATTTTTTTTCTTGTTTCAGAGCTTTTGTTTGTTTATTTATTTTATGGGCGGCTCAGCCTGCCCTGAGGGCAGGGCTGGCGCAGCATGTGGTGCCAGGGATTAAACTGCGGTCCCTGCAGCCATCCAAGCCCTCCCAAGCAGGCGCTTTAGACCACTGAGCCATCCTGCCAGGCTCCCAAAATGAAACTTTTCAAATATGAATCCAGCCAGGAATGGTAGCATGAACTCCTCATAATCCCAGCAGTGGGGAGGCTGAGGTAGGAGGACTGTCAGGAGTTCAGGGTAGCTGGGCTACATAGTGAATTCAAGACTAGCTTGTCTCTAAATAAATAAATAAATAAATGCACATAATACATAACTCTACCACATCACAGCTCCACTTCTTGGAGGTTCCCATTGCCAGTGAAGCAGACCTCAACTCTCTCCTACACCCTAAGCCTGAGACTATTCAATCGATCTTGATTCTGACATCATGCTCATAAAGCTCCATTGGAAAGAAACTGGCTTCTTTCCGTTTCCTGGACCTGCCCTACTTACTCTTGCCCCAGGACCTTTGCACTTGCTGCCTTGTGCCTGGAGCACTTTTCCTGTGATGCATTACATCTGCCTTTCTCCTTGAGGTTTTAATTTAAACAACAGCTCCTCAGACCATATTACCTAACAGCATAACATGCAGCCATCTCCACATTATGCCATCTTATTTTCTTTTTTTTTTTTTTTTTTTCTTGTGGGACTGGGGTTCAAACTCACGACCTTGCACTTGCCAGGCAGGTACTTGTGTCCCTGAGCTATCTCCCTGGCCCCTTGTTTTTGTATTTGTTGAGACAGGGTCTCACAATGCAGTTCAGGCTGGCAGTGATCTTTCTGCTTCCTCCTCCCAAGTGCTGGGATCATGGGCATGCATCATCATGCCTGGTCATTCTTTTTTTTTTTTTTTTTTTTTTTTTTTTTTTTTTTTTTTTTTTTGTCTTTTTGAGACAGGGTCTCACAGTTCAGGCTGGTATTGAGCTCGCTTTTGTAGCCCAGGCTGGTCTCAAACTTGCACAGATCCTCCTGCCTCAGCCTCCCAAGTGCTGGGCTTATAGGTGTGTGCCACCATACCCAGCTACTGTGCCTGGTCATGATGGTTATTTGTTTTGTTTTTTTGAGATAGGGTCTCACTATGTAGTTCAGGCTGGCCTGGAGCTCAGTTGGTCACCCAGGTTGAGCTTTCCTTTCCGTGATCCTCCTGCCTCAGCTTCCTGAGTCCTGGGATTGTAGATTTTGAGCCGTTATGCCCAGGAAACCTTCTTATGCTAAATGGTTGCCTGGCTATGTAGCTGGGGCACCTGCTGTCTGAGTTAGGTGCTGCGACTCCAGACAGCTCTTGATACCTAAGAGGGTCCAGCCAACCCCATGAAAGGTTCCGTGAAGCCCTACGGTTGGAGGTCAGGGAGCAGAGCTTAACAGGACACAGACACCCTTCAGCCACAACCAGGTCTCTGTTCATGCATTTCACTTTCATTGCTGTATTTACAAAAGGTTGCTCGCAGCCTGTTACCTAATAGCTTGCTCAGTAAAAAATGTTGAAAAAGGAATTTATTCTGTACAGTCAACATTTACTGAGCACCTACTGTATGTGAGGGTCTGCGCTAAGAGATGGAGTACAGATGGTGTACATAAGGTAACCCATGCTGATGGCCCCCTTCCAGGCTCTCGCCCTGTCAGCTTCTAAATCCTCTCAGCTCTTCCTGTCCCCAGCCGAGCTCCGGCGGGCTGCCAGGCTCCAGGCACCCGGGCTTCTCTCACAGCTGAGCTAGTGCCCGAGCACTCCGTGCAGTATGAGGCCTGGGAAGGCTGCATCGCACAGCCGCAGCTCCCCAAATCCTCCCACTGCGCCCTCTTCCATCAGCCTTTCTTCTCTCAAATTCTCAAGCACTGGTATCTCCCCCTCCCAATGCCCTACATCTGCCACCAGTTTTACCTAGAAAAGCCAGCAGGTGGCGCTAATGTTCCCCTTTCCTCAACACTGGACCAGAGGCCAGACCCATCAGGACCCCTCTCGGTCCTTTCTCAGCTGGGACAAGAGAGGATTCTGTGGCCTCTAACTGACCCCTCTCCTTCCTGCCGACTCCCGTGATAAAGTACTGCGGAGGCTCCAGTTGCTCTTGCAGGCCCCTTGGTTGTGGGAGGGGGGAAGGGGCGGGGGGTCCCTAGGGGCCAAGCTGCAGCTGGTGGGGCGGGAAGGCAGGGCTGGGCCGGAAGGCAGGGCTGGACAGGCATCAGCTGCCAAGAAAGAAAGAAAAAGGAGAGGGAGGGAAGGTGCTCTGGCTCCAGCTTTTGTCCCAGCTGAAGCTCTTCCTCAGGGCAAGGTAGGTGGCTCAGGACACAGGGTATTGAGGTTCAGCATGTCCAGTGGGGGAAGTTCTGGGGGTGCAAAGGGAATAGGCAGTAAGACTCTGCGGCCTACTGTGAACCCCTGAGCCCCCTCTCATCTCTTCCAAGGTGACCAGCCAGAAACTTGGGGGGCAGGGCTACGAGTCCTGGTGCGGTGTGGCATTAGAAAGGAAGGCTGTTTTGCGAGTCGTTAGATTGGCTGGGCTTCCAACTTTGCGCCTCAGTTTCTGAATCTAAAACCCAGGAAATGGAGAGGAAGAGCTCGAAGACCTTCTGTGAGATAGTTGTAGCTGTTGTTTCCCTTCCAAAGAGGGAGCTCTTTGGGGTCTTTGGGAAACTGTAAGACAAAGAAATGCTCCCAAGGTAGAATTTCAGATGGTGGGGGCAGAGGGTTTGCTGGGAGAAAGCAGCAGCCCCTCAGTTGCAGAGCTGCAGAGACTCTGAGTGGGACTTAAAATAGAGAATGTCACAGGGCAGAGATGGGGTCTCAAGGGCTGCCTGGTGTCCCAGGGTTTTTCTCATGAAGAGAAAGTGGTGGGCACAGACAGCACTCTGCCCAAAGAGATCAGAAGAGTGGGTTGGCAGGAGGGTGTGTGAGAACAGGGAGGCCCACTGACGTCCCCAGGATGATAAAGGATGAACCATAGAAACCTTTTTATTAGCTGTGGCTACCTGCCATGTCTCCAAAGCCCCAGTCACTCTAGAGCCATTACCTCACACATTCAACCAGGTCAGAATGGGTGTGGAGGCCTACAGCCCCTCCTGCCTACTGCTTTTGAAGATTGTTCTGGATTGTTCTCCAGTTGTGGATGTGCTGCCAGAGGGAGACTCTAGCTCACAGGGATCCAAGGGGTGTGAAGTCTGTCTTGGTGGGTGGACATCTGAGGCAAGCACAACTCTGGAAGGCAGACCAGCCTGGGTTCCTACCCTGACTGCAGGGCCCTTGCTGAAATTGGGTAACGTCCAAGCTGCACTCTGTTTATGCAAAAGGCAGAGGGACAGAGGGATGCAACTTATGGGGCTGCCATGAGAATGAAGTCCTGAAATGCAAGTAAAGTCCGCACAAATCTAGCACCTATCTGCGCCCAAAGTTGCTCTCTTTGTAGTGTAAAATGGAGGTCCGAAGAGGAAGAGGGAAGGGACTGGCCAGGAGCTGGAGGAGCGAGACTCAGCGGGTCCGAGCATCCTCCTCCCAGGCCCGCAGTACACACTGCACACCTGCTGTCTGCTCTTAGCCCCTACTTGGCCGTTAGGGCTCGCCGATTTTACACTAAAATTAATCCCCTCGGCTCCTTCTGCCTGGCCAGCACAGCCTCCGGTCCCGGGTGGCACCTTGCGGTGGGGTAAGGACACTAATGAGCATCTCCGTGGCACTTATTTTTCTTCTGCCATGGGAAAGGCAGGCGTGCGGGCCAGGTCAAGGCTGAGACTGACCACAGTGCAAGCAGAGAACCGCGCAGTGGCAACTGCCTGCGCGCAGGAGGGAGCGGCCAGTCCACGGGGGTCCCTAGGTCTCCAGACAGACAGCGGGAGAGGACTGGGTAGCAGTGGGACGCCCTTCGCCCCTCACCCCGCCCCCGCGCCTCTCCCCGCAGCGGGGGCGCCCCGCCCCCCCAGGCGCCCGACGTGGACGCGGCAGCCGCCACCGCCGCCGCCGCTGCCGCCGCCGCGCGGGACTCGCTGTCCGCGGAGCCGACATGCAGGCGGCGCGGGGCGGCGCGGGGCGGCCAGGCCAGGCGGGCCTCGGGCCGCAGAACGAGCGGCAGCCGAGTGCCGGGGCCGCGTCCCCCTGCGCCGCCCCGGGCCGGCTGGCCAGAGGAGCCGCCATGCCCCCCCGACCTCCGTGCGCCTGGCTGCCCCGCGCCGCACTCCGCCTGTGGCTGGGCTGCTTCTGCTTCGCGCTGGTGCAGGCGGGTAAGGGGGCCCTGGGCGGGGGGGGGGGGGGGGGGGGGGGGGGGGGGGGGGGGGGGGGGGGGGGGCGGGCATCGGGGCAACCTCCTCTCCTGCCCTTACTCCTGGGAAGACCTGGTTCCCTCCTGCTCCCCGGGGGGACCGCCTGTCTCAGTTGCTCGCTGCTCACCTGACCCAAGTCCAGGGCTTCCCCTCCTTGACCCCAGACTTGTCCTTCAGCCTCCAAACTCCTTGCATGACCTCAGCCCCCGTTTTTTCAGACGTTTGTGATCCCCAGGGTGTAACCCCATCCTTTCACCCCAGATCGCTGCCTTAGGTTCCCTGGTCCCCTTTTGTGGTCTAGAGAGCAGGTGAGGACATCAGTGCCCCCCCACCTTGGGCCTCCTTTTCTGTCTCCAAAGACCTCTCAAAGCTCCACTGGCCAACTTTGTACATCTGTTATGCAGAGTGGCGTGTGTGTGTGCGTGTGTGTGTGTGAAAACAGGATGCAGACTGGCTCCTCAGGGTCAAGGAAAATGGGGCCTCAGACCCCGGTGCATCAGTGTCTGGCCCAACCCCTGGGGTGCAGCCTCGCCTGGCATCCATCTCTGTCCCTTCTGGCTGCAGCTGCCTCACCACTGTCTTTCGCTGTACTTATTTATCTCTCTGTGGCTCAGCACTCTTACTGCCGCTTCTGTCTCTGTCTGTCTCCAGCCCTCTACTTTGTTTTCTGGTTGTCTCCCACCACCTGTCTATGTCCTTCGTCCCACTCTATCTCCATGCTCGGCCCAGTCTCTGGGCCTTAACTTTATCTGTGAGCTGAGAGGCTCCTGTTTGGGCCTATGTCTTTCCCCTTGCGGCCTCTGCCCTTTGGGAGACAGAGGCTGTGTCACTCCACTCCTCTCCCCTGGAAGATTCTTCCTGCCTGGTTCCCCCTTCCCTGTCACGGTCCCTCCTGTTCTGTTCTTGACTGACCCCTTAGGGCTAGCAGATGTGAAAGGGCTCACAGAGGCTCCTCTGAAGTTGGCCCCTCCTTCCTCCATTGCCTCCCATCCCCATCCCAGGGTTCTTCCTGCCTATCCTTTAATTTTTTATGTATTTTAGCAGAGGGTCTACAGGGACAGGATGCTCAGGGTCTCACTAATAGATGGGACTCATACTGATCCGCCTGTTTACAGCCTCCCAAGAGCTGGGACTATGGGCACGTGCCACCAGGCCTAGTCTCAATTGCCGCAGCCTGTGTGAGGGTGGCGGGGAGGGAGGAGGCCCGGGGATTGAACACTGGGCCCCTGCACCTGTTTTCAGGTGTTTTAATCTGTTGAACTGTTTGGCTGGCCCTTTAGCCCTTCTTGACCTCTGGGTCTTTCTCCTTTTCTCAAGGTCGCTCCCTTGACAGTACAGGATTATAAAAAGAGCAATGGACTACTCAAGAGCAATTTGACTACTTTGGTCAAATTCAACTTCTATGACCCTGATGTCACTTACATCCCCTCCCTACTTGTCCCTCTGAATAGTAACCACCCATCTATTAGATACGGCTCTGGCCCAAGATCATCATCTTTAGCCTTGGAGCCCTCAGGCTGGCCTATGACCAGCAGGGACCTGCATCCCAGACACAAGAAGCCTGAGGCTTCTCAAGCCCTGAAGGAACAAGGCCAACCAGTTTCAGTCTTGGTCTCCCCAGTCCCCCAACAAAGCCTGGCCTTCCCAGGCTTCCTCCTGTCACTCATGAGGCTGCCAGGCAGGCTCACCACAGGGAACACTCAAGCTCTCCTGCCTGCCTACCCCACAGACAGCCCTTCAGCTCCAGTGAATGTCACTGTCAGGCACCTCAAGGCCAACTCTGCAGTGGTCAGCTGGGATGTCCTGGAAGATGAGGTTGTCATTGGATTTGCTATCTCTCAGCAGGTAAACCCTTGAGGGTCTTTGAGAGGGAAGGACAAGTTGAAACTGTCAGATTGGGTGAAGGTTAGTGACATTACAAAAACAGAAAAAAGGAACACAGACCAAGAGAGATGGGCTGCATTGCACATATGGCTTGAAACTGGAGCTTCAGAAAGGCCTCAGTCGCTTGTAGAGAGAAGAGGAGCTTTCAGTTGGGACAGCTCAGATGGTGTTCAGGACCTGGCTCCAGTTCTTCCTCGATACAGAGCCTAGGGCAACATCCCTAACTTCCCTGAACCTGTTTCTTTAGTTGCACAATGGAAATTGTAATGCCTGAGATGTTAGGATGGTTATTTAGGCAAAGGGTTTGGCACTAGTGGGTGGTGGGCAGATGTAGGTTCCATGCCTGGGCACTGACATGTCTGGCAATCACCTTTGCAGAAGAAGGACGTGAGGATGCTGCGCTTCATCCAGGAAGTGAACACCACCACCCGATCATGTGCCCTATGGGACCTGGAGGAGGACACAGAGTATATCGTGCATGTGCAAGCCATCTCCATTCAGGGACAGAGCCCAGCTAGTGAGCCGGTGCTCTTCAAGACCCCACGTGAGGCTGAGAAGATGGCCTCTAAGAATAAAGGCAGGCCCTGGGCATGAAGGAGTAGTATGGGGCAGTGGGGCCAGAGCAGTGGGTGGTATGCATGCATCTCTCCCTTCTCCCCATCACAACTAAGCAAAGCAGCACCTGAGCATCCCCCAGGATACTTGCTATATAAATTGTCATGTTTAGATTGAGTCCAGCCGCTGCCACCCCAGGTAACTGTCACTATGTGCTTGGATCTCTTGTGATAGATGTGTGGGCACCTGTCCAGATAAGCACTTAGTGTTGTGAGCTTAACCCTCGAAGAATGGCTGGGAGAGGACAGGGGAGCCCTGGCCTAGTGTCTCGTTTCTCTGTAGATGAGGTGACCATGAAGGAGATGGGGAGGAACCAACAGCTGCGGACAGGGGAGGTGCTGATCATTGTTGTGGTCCTGTTCATGTGGGCAGGTGAGTCTGGCCTTTGAGTCCTTCTTCTATTATCTTTGGGGACTCTGGGGGCCCCAACTAGACCCTTTTCTCACAGTAACTAAGGGCAAGGGGCTTGAAGAGTTAAGGGAAGTAAAAAGTTTCTTAGTCAAGACAGTTGTGAGGGCCCGGCGGGATGGCTCAGTGGTCTAAAGCGTCTGCTTGGGAAAGCTTGGGCAGCTTCAGGGACCGCGGTTCAATCTCCAGCACCACATGCTGCGCCAGCCCTGCCCTTGGGGCGGGCTGAGCTGGCCATAAAAATGAGTGAATAAACAAATAAAAGGTTCTGAAACAAGAAAAAAAAAAAAAAGACAGTTGTGAGATCTGATCGTTTCTATAGCCCATCCCTTATCCAAAACATAGCATATTACTAGTTGCCTTATAGAATTATGTAGGAACTCACCTTTCCTCTCCCTCAAAAGCAGTTTCGCTTCCTGGGGTGGACACATCCACAGAGCATTATTTTCTGGCCAAGACCAAACATCGTCTTCTTTATAGCCATTCAAGGCTTCAGGACTGGGTAGCTTTGGGAAAGTTACTGCCTGGCGGCAGGCTTGGGCCACATGCCTCACCCACTACTCATCCTTCTAGGCCAGCTCTGAGCCAACTGCCTTGGAAACTCCCATCCACCCATTGGAATGTCCCTCCAGCCTCTGTGCTTTGACGCACATGGTTTGCGCCTTTAGCCCTTCTTATGTAAGTTAGTCAGGCTCAGGGCTGTCTTTTCCAACTAATCTGTGAGCTCCCTGAAGATAATGTCCAAGCGTTGTTCATCTTTGTACTCAACCCAGTTGGCATTCACTGAGCATCCTTTCCATTCAAGCAGTTATGTTATAGTCATGATTAAGAATATTCCTGGGCAGGGGCCGGGGAGACAGCTCCATGGCACAAGTGCCTGCCTGGCAAATGCAAGGTCATGAGTTTGAGCCCTGGTCCCACAAAAAAAAAAGAAAAAAAGAATATTCCAGGGTAGGGCATGGATTTAGTAAGTGGCACAGGTGCACAGCACCTGCCTCATAAGTGTGAGGTCTTTTTATTTATTTATTTATTTATTTATTATTCTTGTTTTAGAACCTTTGTTTATTCACTCATTTTTATGGCCGGCTCAGCCCACCCCCCAGAGGGCAGGGCTGGCGCAGCATGTGGTGCCGGGGATTGAACTGTGGTCCCTGAAGCCACCCAAGCTTTCCCAAGCAGGTGCTTTAGACCACTGAGCCATCCCACCAGGCCCCATAAGTGTGAGCTCTTGAGAGAGAAAGAGAGACAGAGACAGAGACAGACAAACAAACTATCCCTGAGTCAACCTGGGCTTATAAGGAACTCACTTTTTTTTTAAAGAATTATTTATTTATTTATTTATTTTACTTTTTTTTTTTTTTTTTTTTTTTTTTTTTTTTTTTTTTTTTTTTTTTTTTTTTTTTTTTTTTTTTTTTTTTTTTTTTTTTTTTTTTTTTT
>PVJA010029469.1:0-25000 GCA_004027025.1 Myocastor coypus
TTTTTTTTTTTTTTTTTTTTTTTTTTTTTTTTTTTTTTTGTCTTTCTGAGACAGGGTCTCACTATGCAGTTCAGACTGGCCTTGAGCTCCCTTTTGTAGCCCAGGCTGGTCTCGAACTCGCACTGATCCTCCTGCCTCAGCCTCCCGAGTGCTGGGATTACAGGCGTGCGCCACCATGCCCAGCTCTGGAATCACCTTTATTTTAAAGCCCATTAAGTTCTGCCTCCTTTGTATTACCTCTTAAAAATTGTTTAACTGCTGAAAAATTTTTTAAAGCTTATAGTTCTCTATCCTTAGCTTGTCATAAGTGGCTCAAAAATAAATAAACAAATTGATTGATTGATTGATTGATTGATTGATTAGAAACTTTAACATACTCCCAGGAAACCTCTAAATCCACTAGTGAAGCCTTGTTTTCTGTTTTGCACATGACTGTAAGTAACAGCGTTACCAGATTTTTTCCATGACAAGGATGACATTTCTAGCACCCAAACCCAATCTCTCTCCGTTCCTCTGAGCCAGCAGACTATGTACCTTCCAGCTCCTTGAGATCTTTCAGTATCTCTGCCTATGCCCAGTCACAGACCCAATGCCACATGTTTTAGGATTTTACAATAGCACCCCACTTGCAGGTAACAAATTCTTTTCTAGTTATCTGTTGCCATTTACCAGCCAGCTTAACAGTCCTCATGTCTCTTGGTCTTGTGGGTCAAGAATCCAATGGGGACTCAGGCAGGCAGTTCCTTTGCTCCGTATGGTATTTACTACTATTAGCAAACACTGGCTGGTGCTGAGCTAGTGCATGGGCTGGTTGGAGAAAACCAAATAACATCCCTCATGCCCATCACCTCGATGGGGATGGCTGAAGGGCTCAGCTGGGACTCTCTGACACAGCATGGTGGTGTCAGAGTATTTGGACTTTTACATGATGACTCAGTGTCCCCAAGGAACACTTTCCAAGAAAAAGATAACAGAAGCTATCATGGCCTAGGCTCAGGAAGTAACACACGGTCAGTTCTACATACCCTATTAGTCAAACAATCATATAGCCCAGACTTAAGGAGCAGAGGTCTACATTTTGCTTATGAATGAGAGAAGTGTCAAAAAAATTAGCAACTATCTTTAATCTGCAATGACTTCTATAAACTAGGTATTCTTATTTTACAAATACATAAACCTCACAGTGATTAATGAAGATAGATAATTTGCTCAAAGTTATATAGTTAAGATAAAGCTAGAATCCTAACTTAGTTATCTACCAGCCTGAGAAAATAAATTATCTGGCCACCCCAAACAAAGTGGTAGTTAAAATGGTCTCATTCTCTAAAAAAGCAAAGTATGTGTCCATGTGGCCCTGTTTTCTATCAGTTCAAGATACAGTCTTTCCTTTTCATCCCTGATGTCAGGTGGATTTCTACAAGTTGTATTTCATGACTGTTTATAAAAAACAAATGATCATATGCTACAAAGGTTTCCTAAAGGCAATGTCCCATCCCATTTACCGAAGTGTGTCTGTTAAATTCAGCCTGACAACATGATCTCTCAGGGGAGGCAATAATGAGGGAAACTGCTCTTCTGGACCAACAGGAGAGCACAGTTAGGTGAAAACTAAGTGACAGGAACTTTGGGTACAAAGGGACTTTGTCATTCTGTAGTGACTATCATCAGGGAAGCACAACCTGGCACAGGAGGCGGAAGCTCCCTTTCTGTGGTGGCAGAAAGAGAACGCAGCTAAGGGCCCTCAACCTGTGGATCTGCAGGAAAGGTTACCCAGGAAGAGTGGGGCTTCACAGATAAATTTCCAAAATGACTCTTGGAAATTATTCCTGAGAAGAACAGCAAACAAGGACAGTCACAACTACCCAGAAAATACCATTGAGGCAAGAACAAGGGAGGAATATGTTGGGTCCAGATTATAGCCCAATGTTTCCAGACCACAGAAAAAGCAGAAATCTTTTTCTGTCATGAGAATGAGCATTTGACTAGAAAAGTAGCATGAATATTTCAGAAACTAAAAGTCGAGTTCTGAGAGCAAAGCTCCTCACCAAACACGTGGATTTATTGCTTCCTCAGAATCTAGGAAGATCTAATAGGTGAGATACCAGAATTCTGTGAAGACAGAACTCCTTCACAATTTAGGATGCAAATATATAATATGAACACACACATACAAATATATGGGTAAAAGTGTATATATG
Source organism: Myocastor coypus (assembly GCA_004027025.1). Classification (NCBI taxonomy): domain Eukaryota; kingdom Metazoa; phylum Chordata; class Mammalia; order Rodentia; family Myocastoridae; genus Myocastor; species Myocastor coypus. The sequence continues at coordinate 2,199 of PVJA010029469.1, forward strand.
TAACATGTGGGTATAATTATACCTCCTGGAGTAGAAGGCCCAAGCATTTGTACCATGGAGTCAGAGGTCCAGATAGGACAGGAAGAAGAGAGATGGAGAGTGACTGCTGAATGGGACAGGGTTTCTTTAAGGGCAAGGAGAATGCTCTGAAATTAGTAGTGGTGGTTTCACAACTCTGAAAAGATACTAAAAATCACTCATCTGTCTGCCTTTAAAAGAATAGCTTTTTATGAGATATGAATTATATCTTGACTTTTTAAAGAATAGGCTATCACATTTTATCTATCTCCTAGGAATCAATTTTTTTTCCATATCTACTTATCTAAAGTAGTGATCAAAGCATATACCTGCTAGTTAAAAAATAAAACCCAATACTGTTATGCAAGTTTCTATTCCTGTGCATGTTGTGGTAGACAGCAAAACATACAGATAAAAAGCTTTTTTCTCCCATATTATAGAAAAATTAAAGGAATGTATAATCAGGCCTACCTAGCACATTTTGGGAACAAATACTGGCTTGTACCATTTTAAAATTAAAAAAAAATGGATGAGATAGCTCAGTGGACTAAAGCGCCTACTTAGGCAAGCCCAGAGACCATAGTTCTCTATCGCCAGCACTACATGACACACCAGCCCCACCCCCATGGTAGGCTGAGCTGGCCAGAGTCCAGGTGTAGTAGTTCACACCTGTAATCCCAGGGCTGGGGTGCTGAAAGCAGGAGGATCACTATGAGTCTGAGTTGCATAGTGAGACCCTGCAACAACCAAATACATTTTTTAAAAAATAAAGAAAGAAAAAGGAAAAAAAAAAAGGATGAAATAAAAAATATACCGGTGTTGCACTAAACTACTCCACTCTAAGAAAGCAGGATGGGATAATCAATCAGCTGAAGCCGTGAGTTCAAGGCCTCAGCAACTCTCTAGGAATCGGCTACCTGCGCAGTTGCTGACAGAGAAATGACAAGAAGCAAGAATGTAAAAGGCCCGGAAATCATAATGCCCACAGCTGTATAAACAGCTGCAAAGTTAGGGGCTACTGAGGCTTTCCTTAACCTCAGCATTGCCGTCCAGTGTGTAGTATGGGAGAAGGGGGACAAGGGCTCCTCTCTAGTTCATGGGCACCAGAATGATGTCAAGGGCCCCCCATGCCATCTTGGGTACCACTGCCTAAGAAGATGACAAGCATACTCACACTTGACATAAACCTGAAGGTCTGACATTGTGACAAGTTGTAACCAATAAAAGGAGAGGTCCTATTTAGTTTGGGAACATGAAGGCAAAAGAGAAGTATGAAAACTGTAGTTTAAAAAATTATCAAAGGAATTTGACTTACTTTCAGACTCTGAAGAGAACTAACTATATTTCATGAGTCTTATTAGTAAGGCTTTCAAAAGGAAATACTTTAAGATTACCAAGCATGTAAGGACTGAGTTGGAGCAGGGCGCAGTGGCGCACGCCTGTAATCCCAGCACTCGGGAGGCTGAGGCAGGAGGATCAGTGTGAGTTCGAGACCAGCCTGGGCTACAAAAGTGAGCTCAAGGCCAGCCTGAACTGCATAGTGAGACCCTGTCTCAAAAAAGACAAAAAAAAAAAAAAAAAAAGGACTGAGTTGAATAACTTTAAATAAAGCAGGTACGTGAACCAAAGTCACAATAATTAACTGGTGCTCGAAATAAATGTGAAGGATCAAAAAACAGGGCATTTATTTTTTTAATTGAGTTTCCTTGCAGCGTTCTCATATGCGCATTTGACACACTTTGATGCCCATCTTGCGCATTAGCATCCTGCCCTCCCCTCCCCACTACCCCAAGGAGCATTCGTCTGAAAGTACAAAAGGGAGCTGGAAAGTCAAGGACAAGAAAAAAGAGGAAGGACAATTAGAAGAAATGCACACAGGGTAAACTCCCAACGCATATCTTAGGACCTTTGTTATTAAGATGTCCTCAAGTCATTCTTAGGCAGCCAGTAGGGCAACTGGTTACCCCCCCACACACACACTTTGGGAAAACATTCATGTAGAAAGATTCTCTGATGATGTCACATCTGTCCCTAGAGCCCCTCTGCCATTCCTGACAACGACAGCCTCTACTTAGTTTTCAGCTAAGGAATGAGCTTGTTGTCCTCCAGTGAGAGGAAGTTGTCTATTTCTTCAGGCGCAGGAGATTCAAGAGACTCTGGGGCGGCCGGGTGTGGTGGTGCACGCCTGTAATCCCAGCACTTGGGAGGCTGAGGCAGGAGGATCGGTGCGAGTTCGAGACCAGCCTGGGCTACAAAAGTGAGTTCAAGGCCAGCCTCAACTGCATACTGAGACCCTGTCTCAAAAAGACAAAAAAAAAAAAAAAGAGAGACTCTGGGGCAATTGGTGTTTTCTAGTACACCTCTATATTCATTTCAGATTTCAAGGTGTTTTATCTTCTTTATCAGGACGCTGGATTTTGGTCCAAGAGAAGTCTAATTTAGACTTCTCTGAGGATCTGCTCCTCTTACACACAAATCCTATACTTTCTTTTTTTTTTTTTTTTTTTTCAGGATCAGGGTTCAAATTCATGACCTTGTACTTGCCAGGCAGGTACTTGTGACACACAGCTAACTCCCCAACCCCCTATGCTTTATCTTAAGCCTGTTGTCTTCAAGACTTTCAAGCTATAGCACCACGCTTTGTTTTGGTAATGATCTTGTCATTTTCTCTTTTTTACTACATTAATAGGCACAGAAAACCAACAAACCAACTACCATTGTCCTTTGAATTACTACTTGCCTCAAAAACCTCAAGCACTACAAGGTACATAACTGGAACATTCTCTTCCATCTACATCCACATCCCTGGGCCAGCAAGATGGTTCAGCGGTCTAAAGCACCTGCTTAGGAAAGCTTAGGCAACTGCAGGGACTGCGGTTTGATCCCCAGCACCACATGCTGCACCAGCGCCACCCCCAGGGCAGGCTGAGCCATAAATAAATAAAGAAAGAAAGAAATTTTTAAAAAATCTAGCCCCTCCTAGTTTCAATTCCGTATAGGACATAGAGCAATAGTTTTTTGGTTTTTTTTTTTTCCCAGGATACCAGCGATTGAACTCAGAACCCTGAGCTTGCCAGGCAGGTGCTTATTCTACTGAGCTATCTGCCCGGCCCAAAGAGTAATAGTTCTTAATGCTGATTCTACGTTAGAATCACCCAGGGCATGTTGAAACCAGTGTAATCTCAGCTGTGTCTCTAATGAGTCTGATGTAATTAGATGAGAGTAGAACTCAGGATCTTATTTTATTTTCTGGGTCTTACATTTTATTCAAATAACCTCCCTTAACTAGGCCAATGAGATGGCTCAGTGGCCTAAAGCACCTGCTTAGGAAAGCTTAGGCAACCACAGGGACTGCAGTTCAATCCCCAGCACCACATGCTGTGCCAGCCCCACCCCCAGTGCAGGCTGAGGCAGCCATAATACAAAAATAAATAAATAAGTAAATAAATAAATACATCCACATCCCTATTCATCACAGGTGAAAATCTTGGTATTTACTTGTCTTACTGTTAGCAAGATTAAAGTTTTCATATTATGCTTATTTTATTTAAATTTATGTTATGGGGGCCCGGCATGATGGCTCAATGGTCTAAAGCACCTGCTTGGGAAAGCTTGGGCGGCTTCAGGGACCACGGTTCGATCCCCGGCACCACATGCTGTGCCAGCCCTGCCTTTGGGGCGGGCTGAGCCGGCCATAAAAATGAGTGAATAAACAAACAAAGGTTCTGAAACAAGAAAAAAATAAATAAATAAAAATTTGCCGGGCGTGGTGGCGCACGCTTGTAATCCCAGCACTTGGGAGGCTGAGGCAGGAGGATCGGTGCGAGTTCGAGACCAGCTTGGGCTACAAAAGTGAGCTCAGGACCAGCCTCAACTGCATAGCGAGACCCTGTCTCAAAAAGACAAAAAAAAAATAATAATAAAAAAATAAAATAAATTTATGTTATGGCTGGCTGAGCCTGTCCTGGGGGTGGGGCTGGCGCAACACATGGTGCCAGGGATCAAACTGCAGTCCCCGCGGTTGCCTAAGCTTGCCTAAGCAGGTGCTTTAAACCACTGGGCTATCTTGCCAGCCCCTGCATTATGCTTATAACACTCCATTTACTTCAATGATGGTCCTGTTGCCATTTGGCATGTGAGTTATCCAGCTTTAGAATCCCATCCTTAGAATCTGTGGCATAGGAAAAGCTATCTTAGATGACTAATGTACCTAAAAGACTAAGGAAAAGTCCCCAGGAAAAATTTGTAAGACCATGGAGGAAGCAAGACAAATAATGAGAGGAAACCACTGGCATAAGCCTACATAACAAACTACTCCAAAACTCAGCATCTAAAATCAGCATATATTCATCACTTCATTGCTTCTATGGTGAAGATTTCAGGTCCAATGGTACATGGTGGTGCACATCTGTAATCCCAGCATTCAGGAAGCTGAGGCATGAGGATTGCTATGAGTTTGAGGCCAGCCTAGGCCACAACATCGAGGCCAACCTGAACTACATAGTGAGAACTTGTAATAAAACAAAAAAAGATTTCAGGTACAAGTTAAATAATTCCTCTGCTTCATGGTTGACCACATGTTTGTAATAGAGGAGACAGCTCTCATCTGAGAGTTCAACCTGAGAGGGATCTACTTCCACACTCACCCAATAGCAACTGACAGCATTTAGCTCCACATAAATTGTCGAGCAAAGGCTGCGGTTCTGCGCTAGTCCTCAAGCACCTTTGCCAGGTGGTTTAGCTGTGTGATGCTTAATCTTGGTTGTCAGTTTGATTGGCTTGAGAGGTGCTTGGGAGATTAATACAGCTCACTTCTGGATGTGGCCTAATTGGTCAAGGGAGTGTAAACCCAGAAACTATATCTGGGCTCTGGCCATGTCCTTCCACCTTGATATTTCTCCCTTGGAGCCAATTGGCTGTGGATTGAACCATGAGCCAAAAATAAACCTTTTCTCCTTTAAACACAATAGGGCAGATATATTGTCCCAGTGGTGAAAAGCTACCTAGCACAGCATTCAAGATGAGCAAATGATAGAGAATACACTAATGAGACAGACGTCCCAGTCTTTTGTGTCCTAATTATATATCCTAATTATCAAGTAACACCTCACTACCCTTGCCATATTCTGTTGGTCAAAAGCAAGTCATGGTCTACTGGACACTCAAGGAGAGAATATTACACAAGGGTGTAAAAACCAGTGGTTGGGATTATTCAAGGCCATTTTAGAAGCCATCTACCACAAACTCAAAATCAGAGTTCCACAGAGGGTAGGTCCAGTGCAATCCTGCAGAACTGTGGAGGGTAGTGTGGTCCTCAGAATTCCCCCAAGTCAGGGCAAAGCCATGGGAGCTGTCTACACCCAAAGCCAGCAGTCATTGGATAAAAGCTGAACCAGTGAGGCACAGGCACTTCCAGGTCTTTATGCACACACCAAAAGGAGGACTCAGAAGGCAGTGGGAAATCCTCCCTGAACAGAGCTTCAGGTCCTGACTGCTGGAGGTGAAAGTACATTGACTCTGATTAAACGAGACCTGAGCAGCTCTGGGAAAAACACTAGCATTGTACATCATAGCGAGTGGTAGAAGGGAAAGAGTACTTTCCACGGGGTTGTCCACAGCAAATGATTATTAAGACACCCATTATTTTGTGTAGCTATTCTACTTACACTTTTGAAGGATGCTCAAAATCTGTGCATGGGGGCCTCAAACAGTCACCATGTGACCCAGGAAGTCTAATTCTGGGAACTGGAGAAAAGAGGCATAGGAAACCTATGAAGCCACTCTGTTACTCTCTGTTACTGTCTCAGAACAGGACACTTTCATTTCTCTTGTTCTTCCTAATCTCTGCTTTGATTCTCTAAGAATGGGTGCTTGGGCCTGGGATATAGTTCAATGGCACAGCACCTGCCTGGCAAACAATGGTCCTGAATTCAAGTCCTCCTGGTATCAAAAAAAAAACAAAGAATGGATTGCTCTAAGCATGTGACATCGACCCTGCTCCCAGATCTTATCCCTTTGGTGATCTTTCAGATCAGCTTGCTGCAAATAGTTGGCTCCATTTCTCTAAATTCCTATAACTACACAGAAGGAAATAGTTCATCATATTAACTATAGTTGGCTATAAGTTATAGAATTGTAAATAGTTTTGTTTTCTTTTTTACAGCCGGGCTGAGTTTTCTTCTCCTCATCCCAGTTCTCCACTCCCCAGCCCTTTGTTCTTTATTTCATCATCTCATCTGCCCCTGGTAGATGGTCTTAGGGAAGACACAGTATTGCTAGCTTTGTGCAGCTAAGTTATGAAATGAGGCACCCATCCCTACGAGTAATGGAAAGTGGCGTCACCTTTCACTACATATATTTGCTCTAAGGTATCAGAGGAATCTGAAAAGTCGCATCCCATTCCTCCCAGATGATTCTGGGACTTGAGGCTGCTGATTTTGTAGAACAGGAAAGAGACAGAGAAAAGACTAATCCAAGATAGACTCACAAGGTGAGTCTGCAGTGTGATTCTGAAGTGAAAGTGAAGTTTGGTGCCCTCCTGTGGACTTTCTGTGTAACTATGTATACATAAGCACATGAGCTAGTCCTCTTGCCATATTCATAGGAACCGGGATGAGTAATAAATTATAGATCCAAACAATAAGCATCAGGGAAGATATTGTTAATCCTTTTTCATCTATAGTCATTTTCCTTCTTCCATCTCAGCCTATATATATGTATTTTAGAAACAAAAAATGCTAGTGGCTACTATGGATCTCCAATATTATGAAAAATATACAATAAGGCACTTTTTATAATTGCTGATCCTGTTAAGTCCTACCAAGACCTAGCCTGAGCCACTGGGGGACGAGATCACTGTCCTAGTCTATGCCATGCTGAGCCTTGAATAAGCTTCATGGTGAGGTTAATGCACCTCTACCAGCTTTCAGGATGGAAATAATGATACCTGGGCCTACGAACATCTTCCCTAATTTGCTTTGTTGTTGTTTTAGTTCGGGTTGGTTTTGGTTTGTTGTTGTTGTTTTATTGTTGCTGTTTTTCAGTACTAGGGGCTGAACTCAAGGCCTTCATACCAAGCTACGTTCTCAGCCTATTTACTTCTATATTTTGATCTAGGAATACTCTAAGCCACCAACGTGCCCAAGGTGGACACCGACTTCTAATCCTCCTACCCCAGCCTCAGAGTGCTGGGATTCTAGGCATAGACCAGCACACCTTGCTGGCCTACTTTGTTTTTAACATTAATTTTAACATTTGCGATGGCTTCCTTCATACTACACACCCTTGGTTCCAGAAAGTCTTTTTTGTTAGTAATGTACACCCCTCATGAGGTCATAAATGCCCATTTCTTCTTATTCTGTTCTTCGATATGGTAGGGAATAAAAACTCCATGCCATCCTCCCTAGAAATTCTTCACTGTTAGAGCCCAACGTGACATTGCCTACCTCGTTCTCAAGCATCTAGTAACCCACATTTACCCAAACTTTCCTCCCACACTTCATCATCTAGTTTCAAACAAATGTGTGGCTTCCCTTTGAATCCGGTCCATGTTATTTTGTGCTCCTAAATACTAAAATTAGTTCAAATATGTAACCTTCCTGGGGAATTTCTAAGCAATGAACTCTCCCTAATAATAAAAGAAACAGAAACATTAAGGCCTTCGTCACTATGTTAGTGCGTGTAATAAGAATTCTATATCCTTTCTAATGTGGGGCAGTTTTTAATTTGTTAAGTCACGGATATTTTGTGAAATGGCTCCCTCTAGTGCCCTTACCGGTAACAACATTTACAAGAGATGAGTAAGGAGAAACTGTAAATCAATAGCAGTGCAAAATGACAACTCCAGAAACAAGCAGGACTGAAGCAATTTAATAACAACAGGTCAATTGACTCTGGGAGCCATAACTCTTAGTCTTTTGAGTGGGCCAATACAGCAGCTTAACAAGTAACACAGTTTTGTTTTGTTTTGTTTTGTTTTTCTTCCCAGAAAGAAACTGGCACTATTCCAAAGGCCTAGATCCTACTGAAGGCTCAAGATGATGAGAGAGACATAGAGCAGGTGCCTCCTTCGTGCCAGGCATCGCGGCATTTTGCATGAATTTTTCACTTACTATTTGTACATACATTATGAGGAGTGTATTATCCTCATTTTATAGATGAGAAACTGAGGCCCAGGAAGGTTAAATCTCACTTTAAGGTTGTACAACAAAGCTTGGCCTCACTCTAAAATCCACACTTTCCCTCTTGAAGTACCTCCTGAGAGGATGCACAAGGATGCTTATCAGTCCTTCTCTTATCTGTCACTCTGCCCAGGGAACACCAGGAGCACACTCCTAATGCCACAGCCCAGGAACCTGTGCTGAAAGTCGCCAACATGGAAGTTAGGAAGCCCTGGAATGAAAAGGGAATGGATAGCAAAAGGGTTTCCTAGACCTCAGTTTGAAGAGTTGTTTTTGTCTTGCCATTGTTTTATCTGCCTTTAAATCCCAAGCTCTTTGTACCAGTGACTACCATCCAGATAAGCCACCATCCTGCTAAAGAAACACTGATCAACTGACTGAATCAAAGCACAATGAGAGCTCAGTGTACCCTTACACACACACACACACACACACCTCTTTCACTATGGCACTGGTAACTCTCCTGGCACAGAGAGAGTACACAGAGGAATCCAAAAGGGGAGGCCTGAATTCTTCTAAGAGATAAGAAGAAAAAACTGCCAGGGATTAAGCCCCTTTCAGATTGCCACTTGGCTAATAAAGTCAGCAAGGAACAGAGAGATGGGGGAAAAAGCATTTTTTTCCTAAAAGATCTTATATGAAGAGGCAGAGAATTTCTAAATCATTATATTTTTATATATCTTATTATTTTTAATTTAGTCATTAGGTCTATTAGGTAAATAAATCAATGAGATGATTAAACAGAAAAAAAAATAAATAAAACACCAGTGATATTACTGAAAACAAGAAGATGGTGACACACTCCTGCTACAAAGAGGACAAAAAACAGAAAATAGAATAGAAAAAATACACTGAGTTTACTAATTCCTATGAGTAATTTTTGTTGCTCATTTATTTCCTAAAGAAAACATCACTTGAAGTACAAAATACCTGCACCAGGAAAAGAATAAAACTTCCATTCTAAGGCTGAGGCATGAGGATTGCTGCAAGTTCAAGACCAGCCTGGGCTACAAAAGTGAGCTCAAGGCCAGCCTGAACCGCAAAGTGAGATGGACAAAAAAAAAAAAAAAAAACCTTCCATTCTAACTGGGAAGAGAAGTCAAAACAGGAACTAAGGATTTTTATATTTCTTCTAATGCACAAACAGACAGACAGTCGATTTTGATGCCTTGCGGACACCTATTAGATAATCTCAAATAAAGCAAGGATGAAGCCCCTCCCAGCCCCGGGAGTGAAAGCAAACTCCCGGCTCAGCCACATCTGGAAGGCCCCGCCCTGGACCTGCTGGAGTCTGTGCCACACTTTAACAAGTTTTCTAGGGGATTCAAGGTCACATCAAGGTTCCAAAAGTCCTGATCTAGTGGAAAGCAGAGCAGCCAGATAGAATGACCTGACCCTTGCTCCTGGCCCACCCACCAGCTCAGACTTTTCTAAGAAAGTCAAGGAGACCTGCTATATTTGTGTGTGCCACCTTTATATTTAATCTCTGTTTGATCCAGTACACCAGCTATATTAATCATTACAAATGGGACCAGCAAGATAGCTCAGCGAACTAAGCACCTCCTTATGCAAGCTTAGGCAAGCATAGGGACCACAGTTTGATCCCCAGAACTCCATGCTGCTCCAGCCCTGCCCAAGGCAGGCTGAGCTCACCAGAGTCCAGGCCTAGTGGCGCACACCTGTGATAGCTCTGGGGAGGCTGAAAGCAGGTGGATCACCATGAATCTGAGCTGCATAGTGAGACACTGCAACAACCAAATACATTAAAATAATAATAATAATAATAATAATTGTAAATATAGGTCAGAGATATAGATCAGCAGTCTAAGTGCCTGCCTGGCAAGCACAAGGACCTGGTTTCAATGCCTAGTACTGCATGCTGTGCCGCCCCGGAACCCCAGGCATGGTGGTGCACACCTGTAATTCCATCACTGGGCTGTCTGAGTCATGTAGCAAGACATGAGTCAAATAAATAAAACATTTTTTTAAATAAAAATAAAAAATAATTATAAACACAAATTATGGCATCACTCTCCCTATAGCATTTCTAAATACAGTATACAGTATTTGTGTTTTATTTTAATTTCATCCAATATCACTGTTGCAACTAAATCACACATACCATAATGGTTTTGTTAAGCAGTTAAACTGATTATGCACTGGTCCACAACCATAAAATTAAAACAGATCTACAAATGAAACGAAAAAAAAAAAAAAAACTGTAAAATCAATAAAAATCTAAATGAACAATTGTTTTAACATAATGAGTCAGTGATTTCCTGCTGGAACATGACAATGGAACTGATGCTTCCACACAAACATCTTTGAGTCTGGCAGCCTTATATCACCACGTGTTCCATCGCCTCCATTTGAAGGTCTGTTAAATCACCGCTAACACCAAATGCTATGATATCCTTTGGCTTTGGCTTTGCTTAGCCTAAATGCATGGCTTACATATTAAATTACCTATGTTCCTTTCCCACTCACCCAGAACACTTAACACCAATAATTTTATAAATACAACTGCAATCATGATTTAAAACACAGGGCAGGGCCAGTGAGATAGCTCAGCAGTCTAATGCGCCTACCTAAGCAAATGCACAGGGACCGTGGCTCTATCCCTGCTACCATACACTATGTCAGCCCTACCCCCAGGGTAGGCTGAGCCACCCACAAAAAATAAAATAAAATAAAAGTAGTATGATTTAAAACACAAGGTGATCACTGAAAAGTAGGAGAAAATACAATGCATATTTATGCAAAGAAATGGCACACAAACATTCATGGCAGGTTTATTTGTAGCACTCTAAAACTAAAACAACCCCAAAATCATTCATCAGATGACTAGAGAAATAAACTGTAGTACAGCATGCAACGGAATGACACTCAGCAACAGAAACGCATTAACATATACAACCTGGGTCAGTCTCACGTGTATTATGCCAAGTGAAAAAGTACAATCTCAGAATTTGACATAGTGGATGACTCCAGTTATACAATATTTTTGAGATGACAAAATTATTGTGATAAAAAATAAATCAGCAGTTGCCAGGGATTAGGTTAGGAAGTGGGTGTGGTGGCAAAATGAGAACATCATAGATTCTTTGGGGGGGGGTTGTTATTTGGGGTTTTTTTTACCTTATTTATTTATTTATGTTATAGCCAGCTCAGCGTGCCCTGGAGGTGGGGCTGGTGCAGCATGTGGTGCCAGTGCCTGGAATCAAGCCACAGTCCCTGCAGTTGCCTAAGCAGGCACTTTAGACCACTCAGCTATCTCACCAGCTGTCTTAGTTACTCTTCTCTCATTCCTAGGACAAATATCCGATACCCAAAATGAAGGAAGGAAGGGTTTATTTAGATCACAGTTACTGGAGGTTTCAGTTCATACTTGGCTGGATCCAAGGCAAAGAGGCATGGCAGAGACCAGCAGTTCATGGAGGTAGAACAGCAACAATGGTGACAGAGGCAATGGAATAACCAAGGGAGCAGAGAGCAACAGCCTTAGTCTCTCTCTCTCTCTCTCTCTCTCTCTATATATATATATATTATATATAATATATATATATATATTATATATATATATATATATAATATATATATATATATTACACTCAGGCTCTCCACCTCAGGCTACCCACCTTAGGCTATACTCATAATCCCAGAAGGACTCAGACCCATAATCCCATCAGTACTAAAGCACATAATCCCAGGGATCATGAGGTAAGTCTCAAATTCTAGAAGTCCCCGTCCCATGATTACATGAGGCTTTGTGAGGACAACTAGACATAAACCATAACACCAGCCCACATCTTTTGGATAATGAAACAGACTAGATCCTGTGGGAGGTGATGTTTGTGCAAATCCTCAGGCATGATAAAATTTAATAGAACTATACATCAAAGAAAATAGTGCAGCCGGGCGTGGTGGCTCACACCTGTAATCCCAGCACTCGGGAGGCTGAGGCAGGAGGATCAATGTGAGTTCGAGACCAGCCTGGGCTACAAAAGTGAGCTCAAGGCCAGCCTCAACTGCATAGCGAGACCCTGTCTCAAAAAGACAAAAAAAAAAAAAAAGAAAATAGTGCATACAAACACCAGGTATGATGGTGAATGCCTGAAATCCAAGCACTCTAGGAGGCTGAGGCAGGAGAATCACAACACTGAGACCAGGTTGGGCAATCCAGTGGCTTAGTGAGACTCTGTCTCAAAATAAAAAAAGGTTTAGAATGTAACTCAGTCCCTAGGTTCAATCCCCAGAACCATAAACAAATACATATGTACATAAAAACTAGTGAAATCTGAATTACCTGTAGCTTAAATATCAATAGAAATTTCTTGGACTGATAATGCATGAAGATCATGTAAAATATTATTGGGGAAGCTAAAGAAATGGGAACTTCACTTTGCATGAAGCTAAAGGGATCTCAGTTTTCTTTCCATCTTAACTTACTAACCAAGCAGACTGAACTAGACATCTCTTGGGATTCCATACTTTAGAGTGACCCAGACATGACAGGTGTTGCCACATATATGTAGCTGTCTCCCCCAGAGCCTGCTGCAGGCAGAGGTGGGATGTTAAGGAAGTAGCTGAATCCCAGGTGTGTGGCACTGGATCCTGAGTGTGAAGTACTGGATCACTCCACCAATGGTTTTGTAGCTGAGTGCGATGTTGGGAGGCAAAGCCTAATGGGAAGAGGTGGCCATGGTGGGCGTATCCTGGGAGGGTCATAGACATCCGTGGTCCTCCCTTGATTGCTGCTGCTTCCTGTCTCTCTTAGCATGAGCTGTTTCTCCTCCGCCAGGCCCCTCTGCCATGCCCTCCTGCCTTCGAGCCGGCCAACTAGGGACTGAAACATCTACAGATTATGAGCTAAAGTAAACCTTTCTTTTTTTAACTTGTAAATGTTGAACATTTTTCCTCAGCAACAAGAAAGTAACTAAAACAATAGTTGGTAAAGGAAACTCAAAGAAAAGAAGCATTTACAGTAATAAAGGACAGTTCACCTCAAGGTCCCGAGTTCAATCTCCCTGGTACCACCAAAAAAAAGGGGGGGGGGCAGGGAGATAGCTCCATGACACAAGTGCCTGCCTGGCAAGTGCAAGTTTGTGAGTTCGAACCCCAGTCCCAAAAAAAAAGTTCGTCTTCAGAGAGAACAAGGGAATCAGAATCAGACATTGCATACCCTGGGGCCCAGGTAAAGAACCAGATAGTGCTCCAAGAGGATATGGCCCACCAAAAAGCTTGGTATCTTATCGCTGTAACTAAACATTTCACACCATAATTTAAAGGAAGGGAGGGTTATTTTAACTCACCATCTGGAGCACTCTCCACCTCTGCGTGGTCAGCGGCATGGCAGAGGGGCCCGCACCGAGGAAACTGCTCACATGGTGGTGGCAAAGGGAAGCAGAGAAAAGAAAGGAACCAGGAAGGAAGACACACCCTCCCAGGTCACACTCCCAGGGACTGACCTCTTCCAGCCTGACCACACCTTCCACAGTCCTGCCCGGAACAGAAGGATCCTGGGGGGGATCTAGATATAAAACATTCTGCCTCTGGCGCCCTAAAAAGCCATGTACATTTCCTTATGCAAAACGCGTTTAGTCCCTTGCTAAGAGTCACCAAAGTGTTACGGGTTAGATCCCCAGACCCGCCATGCCAGGCCCGACCCCAGGGCAAGGCACGCTGAGACAGAGACTGGGCGTGCTGGTGCGCGCCTGTAACCCCAGCTCTTGAGAAGCTATAAAGAGGTGGATCATGAGTCTGACCTAGTAGTGAGACCCTGAACACCCCATAGGCCCTTCCCTAAAATACAAATAATAATAATAACAATAGTAGTAGTAGTAGTAGTAGTAGTAGTAATCACCAAAGTCTTAACAGTTCTAACATTGCTGAAAAGTCCAAGTCAAACATCTCCTCTGAAACTCAAAGCAAACTCTTAGCTCTGACCCCCTGTAAAAATAAAAGAAAAAGTCAGACTTCCAACATATAATGCCACAGGATAAATATTCCTGCTCCTCCAATTAAAAAAAAAAAATGCAGTCTTTTTGTACAGTGGAATATTATGTGGCCACAAAGAATGATAAACTGAGCCAAGCATGGTGGCACATACCTGTAATCCAAGTACTTGGAAGGCTGAGGCAGGAAGATCATTGTAAGTTCAGGGCCAGCCTGGGCCACAAAGTAAGCTCAAGCCAAAAAAACAAAGAAAAAGAAAAAAAAAACAGGAAAGAAGGATAAACTGGAGACCTTTATAAATAAATGGATGCAACTTATGACCATACTCATAAGAGAAATAAAACAGATGCACATGTGTAAACATAATATTATGTCCCTGGCATAAGAAGTTACAGGAGAAAATAAAATCCAAAATGAATAATAGAATCAGACAAACCTTCAAAAGGAAGGACAAAGGGAGCTGGGGAGATAGCTCCAAGGCACAAGTGCCTGCTGGGCAAGTGCAAGGTCATGAGTTTGAACCCCGGTCCCACAAAAAAAAAAAAAAAAAAGGGAGGACAAACTAAAATGGAGGAATGAAAACAAGAAAAAAGGAAAAAAATATATTGTATTAGTATAGTTTTACTACTAATTTCTGTTAGTTAGTAGAAAAGAAAGGTTTATGCTAATATCATCTAGGCAATTAAATGCTGACATCTTGTACTCTGAGTAACTAATTAAGACAACAACATGCAATACTAACCATTGTTACCCACCTACCATCTTGTTTTAAAATTCAGTTTTTTGACTTGTTTGTTTGTTTTTCCCCTTTAAAATAAAAAGGCCTTCTTTGGTGGGGTGTGGTGGCACACGACTATAAGCCCAGGACTCAAGCCTGGCCTGGGCAACCTCCCAATGTTGTCTCAACATAAATGGCTGCACGTGCAGTTCAGTTCAGTGCCTGGATTCAATCCCTACTAACACCAGAAAAAGAAAATTAGTTTCAGTGTTGAGTCACTTAGTTGGCTGTTCACTTCCTGTTCTTTGGTTTTTCAGGCTCCCTCCCAGTGGTGCTGGACCAGGACACACAGGCCTACTTTCCCTGTCTACAAAACCATCTCCCCAAAATAGAATTAGTTACGAGTTCTTGGGGTTTCATTAAGAAATCTTTGATAGTAAAGCTAGAGTATAAAAACATTCAGAAGCCAGTCTGGGCGACCTGGGCATCGTCTCATGCACAGAAGGGACCACACAATGACTGTAAGTTGTTTTTTTGTTTGTTTGTTTGTTTGTTTGTTTTGTTTTTTGTCTTTTTGAGACAGGGTCTCGCTGTGCAGTTCAGGCTGGCCTTGAGCTCACTTTTGTAGCCCAGGGTGGTCTCGAACTCTCACCGATCCTCCTGCCTCAGCCTCCCAAGTGCTGGGATTACAGGCGTGCGCCACCACACCTGGCTTGTAAGTTATGACTGACCCATCTAGACATCATTGAGAGTCTGAAGAGAAACACGCTTAGCTTGGCAAATACTTCTGGGTGGATTTCTCATCAAGTCAGTGCTTTGATTTTAAATTTTAAAACATAAATAGAGATTTTTTTTAATAAAAAAAAAAAAAAACAGGCTAAAAATCACATTCCTGGGGCCCGGAGGAATGGCTCAGTGGTCTAAAGCGCCTGCCTGGGAAAGCTTGGGCGGCTTCAGGGACCGCGGTTCGATCCCCGGCACCACATGCTGTGCCAGCCCTCGGGGTGGGCTGAGCCGGCCATAAAAATGAGTGAATAAACAAATAAAGGTTCTGAAACAAGAAAAAAATAAATAAATAAAATTTAAAAAAAAATAAATAAATAAATAAAATAAAAAATAAAATAAAATAAAATAAAAATCACATTCCAAAAGGAAGGAAGGTGGTGGGGATAGAAAGGAATGAACTCATCCAGGCGTGGTGACGTACACCTGTAATCCCAACACTTGGGAGGCTGAGGCAGGAGGATCGATGTGAGCTCAAGACCAGCCTGGGCTACAAAAGTGAGCTCAAGGCCAGCCTGAACTGCATAGCAAGACCCTGTCTCAAAAAGACAAAAAAAGAAAAGAAAGAAAGGAATGAGCCCAAAGCATGCATGTTGCCCAGCAGAACAAGCTTTAAATCTGTAGCTCCATGTCCAGAGCCCTAGGCAGGTTGTGACAAGATGTGAACTCTACAGGGCTCGGAGACCTTATCCCTACAACGTTACCAGTGTTCACCACCACCATGTCTTTTCTAGCGAGCCAGCCTTGCCCACTCTTCACAACTTGCATCACACATTCCATGTCCCTGGAATTTTCAACATCCTAGGGTCTCCACTCCACTTTCAAACTCCTAACTCTGCTCACTGCCCGCTCAAGGGTGCCCTACCTGGCCTCCCAGGCTTTCTTTCTGCATCATGGCTGAAGGGGCCTCCAAATGTCCAGCTGGCTGAGCACTGTGAATCAAGTCATGGAAAACCAATTTTCTAGATGGCCCTTCTCTAGCTGGATGCCCTGCTGCTCTCTTCTCAAAGCAAAGGCTTTCATTTTTGCACTGTAGAGCTAGGAAATGTGGGGTCTCGCTGACTCCTCAGCTGTCCCAAGGCACCCTTCCTATCATCCTGTTTACTCATTTTTGAGTAAACTGGAAACTTCAAAAAGGTGTTTTTCTCCTGATACTCAGTATAAAACTGGCTATAAGCCCCAATCCATACCACAACCTCAACATTGGACCACTTGAAATTTCCTTCACCAGATTAATTAGTCTACCACCCTTATATTCAATCCCCAAAACATCTCAAGGCATAAGTAAAATGCAGGCACATTTTCTACCACAGCATGGTATACATAGCATAGAGTCCAGCTGCCAATGGGGTCCTTGCTCCCACCTGGAATCTCCTGAGTGGTCTTTTCCAACAGCTTTTTGTCACCCTTCTCTCCTTTGAATCCTGACCAGAATCATCTCCCATCAAGCTCAGGTTACAGGATTCCAGGGCTGCCTCTCTCTCTCTCTGTCTGTCTGTCTGTCTGTCTGTCTCTCTCTCTCTCTCTCTCTCTCTCTCTCTCTCTCTCTCTCTCTCTCTCTCTCTCTCTCTCTCTTGAGACAGGGTCTCACTATGCAGTTCAAGCTGGCATTGAGCTCACTTTTGTAGCCCAGGCTGATCTCAAACTCTCACCAATCCTCCTACCTCAGCCTCCCAAGTGCTAGGATTACAGGCCTGCGCCACCATGTCCAGCCAAAATAATTAAACTGGGGTTCAAACTCATGACCTTGCACTTGCCAGGTATCTCCCCAGTCCCTCCTTTTCAAATTCATACCACAAACCAATTCCAAAGTCTTCTAAACCACGTAATGAGACACAACCACAGTGATGAACCTGTCACTAAGTAGCTTGTTTCTAAAACAGTGGCTCATTTGCTAAATGTTACCAGGTTTGGATTGCTTGCCTCTCTAGAGCTAGATTTCGGGTGCTTCTCATTTTGAACAAAGAATGGGACACAACAAGCAAAAAGCAGTGGCCCAATTTGAGAAAGTAAAAGTGAAAGTGGGAGAGAAATTGGTTCTGCAAAGTGAGCTTGGCAGAATAAAGAGAAAGCAAAAGCAAATATAAAAGTGCATCTGCATCTGGGAAACATGATGTGGGCCAGCATAGAAAGTGAGGAGTCTCAGTGGTACCGGTGTCTTCTTTTATGCTGCCTAAATTCTGAGGAAACCCATGAGAACCTCCACATACAGATCATAAAAGGCAGAGCTTGCATCTCACACCTCAGGCTCACATCAGGTCTAGGGCATCCCATTGAAAACCCACTCAAGTTCTTGTAAGAACTCCATGTGCAGGGTGCAGTGAGCGGTTCTGGGCATGTGTCACAGATCATGTAATTAACAGGTCATGGAGCCAGGGATAGAGCCGAGCAGCATGACCCCTGCCTGGCCAATGCAAGGTCCTGAGTTCAATTCCAGTACCAAAAACAAACAAATAAGCAGGTCATGCCTAAGGAGGATTGATGTGAGTTCAAGACCAGCCTGGGCTACAAAAGTGAGCGCAAGGCCAGCCTGAACTGCATAGTGAGACCCTGTCTCAAAAAGACCAAAAAATAAGTTCAAGCACTTATGTTTTAGAGTAATAGTATCACTAAGCTTTTCTTCTGAAGGGCTAAGAATGTAAGTTTACAGACCAAAAATTAGAGAAAAAGAAGGGCTGCAAGGACAGCCAATATTTTGGCCCTAGCCCTTCAAGATCAGTGAGGACTTAAAACAGAACAGAACTTGTGCTGTAACATCCTATAACTAAGTGGTTTCTCAAATTTTCTGTTCAAGGAAATTAAGGGGCCGCAGAGGAAAGGGATTGAAGGTATAGAGTGTGCCTAAGTAAAGTCACATAGAGAGAAAACATTCTCTTGGGCTTTCATAGAGAGCAAACTGGTCAAGCAATGGCTGTGACTCATGCAGATGGCTGACACTGACATCAGTTCTACAAAGCACTGTACGTGGTTCCAAAGTAAATCCTGAGGGGATTTGACTGACCTTGGGAGATAAAGAAAAAGTACATGTTTTGCTATACAGGTCTTGCTATAACTTGCCCTTAACCACCCAGCAGAAAAGTTTAAACATGACACATAAAACGTAAAGGTAGTTTAGTATGCTAAGCTGCAGAAGACTAATCAACAGCTTCCAACATTGCCAGTTTTGCCAGTAACCCACTGCAATTATGGAACATTTGACTATGTGTACAACTACCTTCTCTCAGAACAAAGGGAAAAAATCTATTGTACTAATAACCATTAGAAAATTCATCATGTCTACACCCTGTGCTCTGTATAACTACAATGAGGACAACAATATGCATCATATCAATTATTGGATATGTATTACTAAAGTGTTTTGAAACTGTCACACTGTAATTTCTTATTAAAAGTAATTTAAAAAGCAAAATAAAATAAACAGGTTGTGCCTACCTCCCCAGCCAGCTTTTGTCAGACCCCAATCTCCTATCTCATGCTACTTTAAAAATCTACCTTAGGAGGCCAGGGATATGGCTCCATGACACAAGTGCCTGACTGGCAAGTTCAAGGTTGTGAGTTTGAACCCTGGTCCCACCAAAAAAAAAAAAAAAAAATCCATCTTAGTCACTTGCCTTGTCGTTGGGACTGACACCTACAATTTTAAAAATAAAAGGTTTATTTCAAAGTTTGATACCATAAATGGCACTTGTTCTAGGTATTATGATGACATCTCATAGCATCCCTCTCTGTCCCACACAGGATATGAATCAACTCCTTGTCCAGCATATCCTTGCAGGCTCAAAGTTTGTTGAGGTTTCAGTTCTTGCACGGTAGGCAGCCTGGTGAAAGGGCCCAGGCACGGGAAGGCTGTTCACAGCATAGCAATCAGAAAACAGTGAGAAATGAGGATCCAGGAAGGAAGACACACCCTTCCAGGGTGTGCCCCCAGTGACTCTCCTCTCCCAGCCCGCCCCACCGTCCACAAGCCCTGCCTCTGAGCATATGCTCTTGGGGATTTCTGAGTATAGACCATCTCACTTTATGCTGTGCTTTTTCCTGTACAGATGTACCCAAGATGAAATTTATATATTAGCCACAGTAAGAGATTAACAATTATAATAAAATAAATATTAAGGTATACTGTAATAAAAATTATGTAAATGTAACATGCCCTTTAAAAATATCTTATTGTCATCAGCTATGGTGGCACACACCTGTAGCACCAGCACTTGTGTAGAGATTAGAAACTAGCATCTTAAAGAAGAGAAGAACAATAAACAAAGATTAGGCTGGTTTGTAATCTGTTACCTAGGGATCTTAGAAGACTAGGATCTAAAAAAGGTGCGACAGCTTAATCCTGATTGATGTCTCCACCCTTATTTGGGACATTGGTGATCCCCTCTCCACCCTGTTAATCTTCCATTGTGTGACCTAAATAAAAAGGAGATGCTTCTAGAGTTCTGGGCTCACTTTGAGAGAGACAAGTCTCAGTGAGTCCTCTGAGCTACCTTCATCAGGTCTTCTCGTTTCTTTCGGCACCAACACCAGAACAACACAAGTGGCGCCCAACTCGGGGCACGGAAGACGACTAGGGTTGAGTTAAGAGAGGCCTGACCGAGCGGGAAATGTACACCCAGAGTAGGCGAGACCACCGGCAATAGCTCAGAGCAATTCCGCTTTGATGGAAAAAGAGTGTGTCCATAGAGGCATTACTCAGGAGCAGGGATAAAGGTGAAACCAAAGAGTTTCAAAGAATTATTTTTCCTTATAAAAAGGCATTGTTGTTGGTTTAAGCCTAAAGGAAAGGCTGCTCTAAACTTAAAAGTTTGGAAGCAAGTTATAGAAGCTCTGCAAAGAGCACAGCAACAAGGAGAACCTATACCTTTAAGTGTGTGGTCTTTGTGTAATCTTATTTCTTCGGCTTTGGAGCCCCTGCAGTCTGACTCTGAGGAATCGAGTCTGCAGCCGATTCCTCAGACTCAGGAAAGCAGTCCTACAGATGTTTCAGTTGATGAGGATAGTACAGATTGTGAGGAAAGTACCACATCTCTTAATTCATCCTTGTTGAGTAAAGAATTTAAATCAAAGAATCAAAAGATAAAGCAAACATTTTTGGCTCGTCAGCCTCTGTCCTCTGATTCCGAGGATTTTTCAGATGTTTAGGAGAGTGGGTTGGAGAAAGAGGCAGATAACTGGGAGTTATCCCCCCATATAGAACAATTGACACAAATGATACCCAAATTAGTGGAGCGATTGGATGTTTCAGGTCCACCTTCAATACTTGCTAAATCTCAACCTTTGCCTCCTCCTCCAACTAATTCTTTTGCTCCTCCACATGAGCATAAACAACCCACCTCAGCTGTTGGACCTAGGGGTGCAGTAACTCAAGCTATATTACAAGGAAGGAACCAGGGAGATCCAGAGGCTTACAAAATTCCATTGGGAGTTTGCCCTGTTGTGGTTCAAGAACGCCCTGCAGATGGGCGATACCCAGATGGTTATGTACAGTGGCAGTATCAACCCTTAGCTTTTCAGGTAATTAAAGATTTGAAGCCGGGCGTGGTGGCTCACGCCTGTAATCCCAGCACTCGGGAGGCTGAGGCAGGAGGATTGGTGCGAGTTCGAGACCAGCCTGGGCTACAAAAGTGAGCTCAAGGCCAGCCTCAACTGCATAGCGAGACCCTGTCTCAAAAAGACAAAAAAAAATAAATAAATAAAATAAAAATAAAAATAAATAAAGATTTGAAACAAGCTGTTATGTCTTACAGAATGCAATCTAATTATGTTGTCGGCCTCTTACAAGGATTGGCAGATGAACATAGGCTTATTCCTCATGATTGGGAAGTATTGTGCCATACTATTTTGGAACCAGGACAGTATGTTCAATTCCACACCTAGTGGAAAGATGAGGCAGAAACCCAGGATAGGATAAACAGAGGTCAAAAATCTGCCTGTTGCTGTAACAGTGGACCAGCTTACTGGCTTAGGTGCATGGTTTGGTATTTTAGCTCAACTTCAGTATGATGATATGGCCATTGTTTAGACGCGTTTATGTTGCCTCAGAGCATGGGAGAAGGTTGAAGAACCAGGAGAAGCTCAAAAGTCTTTTACCAAAGTAATACAGTCTCAAAATGAGCCCTTCGTTAATTTTATCTCTAGACTTAAGGAGGCAATTGATAAAACAGTCAGACAACTTGATCTTTGGGATATATTATTGCAAACTTTGTCTTTTGAAAATCCTAATTCAGAATGTCAAAAGGTTATACTTCCATTAAAGGTTCAAGGTGCTTCATTGGAGGAATATTTAAGGCTTGTACAAATATTGGTTTTGAGCCCTATTAGTCTAATTTATTGGCTCCTGCCTTATAAACTTCATATAAACAAAATCTTACTAAATGTTTTAATTATGGCAAAGTAGGGCATGTAAAAAGGGTTTATAAAAAAGAAAAGAAAAAGGGTAAAGATTAAACTAAGCCACTAGACTTGTGTCCAAAATGTAAAAGGGGAAAACATTGGGCAAACAAATGTCGCTCCAAATTTGATAAAGATGGACACCCTTTACACCAGCAGGGAAACCGGACAATGGGGCCTCTTCTTCGGGGCCCAGAGATAAACAATACTGTGTTTCAGCAGTTTCCTTTGAACAACCCCATAACCAACAAAAACCAAGGGTCTCAGATCTTTTCCATGCAACCTCTAGAAGCAGAAGTGCAGCTTTAGATCTGATGGCTGTAAAAAATCAGGTTTGCTCCCTGCTTAAGGAGTTTACAAAATTAAAACTGGAGTTTTCAGCCCTATTCCAAAAAAATATCATAGCTCTGATTGTAAAAAGGAGTACTATTATTGCCCAAAGGTGTATTTGTACATTTGGTAATTTTGATAGTGATTATAAAGGAAAAATATTACTTATGATAATGTAAGGGCTGACCCACCTCCATACCACCCTTCTGTTATCTGTAACTTAGGTTTCTATTTCCCCGAAACCACCTGGGGTTCAAAACTCCCCTCCGGCCAGGGGGGTCAATGTACTCCCATAGGTTGCCTGTGAGCTCGCTCTCCCATTGGCTGCCCGCGGGACTCACGCCATTCCGAAACACCCCAATCACCTCCTCCAATCCCCCGAATAACGTACGCTATTGGCTTCTGTAAAACCTGCTTGCTGAATCCCT